>JANSJX010000146.1:0-63838 GCA_026168455.1 Theocolax elegans
ACGCGTAATCATAAATCGAGTTTTCGCGTATACTATTATCTATACTCCTTTATCTGATCCGGTGAGATGATCGACTCGGGAGCTCATTGTCGCGATAGATCCTATCAGTACCGTCTAAGTCGCCAAAGGAACAAGGTTTCGTCATCCTGCGAGAAACTCTTGACCTTCGTGAATTCATATACTTTCGATAGTGAGTAACAAAAAACCATATCCCATGTCCCAAATCCTTTATCCAGGAACTGACGAACCTTCTTGGTGACAAGTTCCGAGTGGTTCCGTATTTATTTGCGGAACTGCGAAAACTTTTATTTTTTTTATCGGGTAAAAGAGTTTCTACTCTTTTCCATGTGTGTGCCCCATCCTTCGGGATGACTCCGATGCCTGAGGCTAGGCTGAGTGGTCCACATGGTTCCGAGGATTTTTCAGCAACCAACAAATTTATCGGTAGCCGGACTATGGGGATAATACAATAAAAAAGGGAAGAATTCTTTTCGCGATTTCGTACCGTGCCGGAAACCATGTTTTTTTTAACAAAGGGAAAAAATATGGGTTTTTTTTTCTTGATTAAACAAACCGATCCGCGTAATTAGTATCGCGATTAAATCGTTAGACACGGGAAATTAATTGAATAAACTTTTTAACAAATTACAAACAAAAATTTTACGATACTGTATTATCCTGTTGTATTATTGTTGTTTTTTTTAATAAATTCAGAAAAGAGCCAAGGGCCACAAACTAAAATTTTACTGTTTTCTTATTTTGCATGTATTAAATCACCCTCTCACATCCAAAAGAAAATGCAAGTCCTATAAAAAATAAGATTTAATATTTACATTTTTCAAACAAAATAAAAAAAAAAATGCAACCGGAAGAACCCGCATCGGAGGATAGACATCAATCTCCAACGACGTTGAACATCCGCATAAGATATTAGTTTCGTTTTATCAATCAATATTATTATAAACTTCTTTATAATCAAAGCTTATACTAAATGCATGAGATTTGTTATGATTTGATTTTATTTGATCTCATATTTTTCATTTTTCTTTGTTATATTTTATTTTACTTACTTCTTTTGCTGCTTCAACTACATGACTGAATCGACGCGAATGGTTGCCATCGAGGGATCCAGTTTACAAAACCAAATAACGATTTACACTATTATTTAATATTTGAAAGATCTTTGCATCCTCCCGAAATAACTATAAATATCAATAAATACGTTGCAGGCCGTTGTAATTCCTTGTTATATGTGCCATATTTTGTGTTGTATGTTGCATTGTTCTGAGTTCTTAGCTAATAATCAAGGAACAATACAACAAACAAAACAAAGTGGGTTTGAAAAAAAAGCAACTTTTGAGATATTATATAATGGTATTGCTTAAATAAACGCGATATTTCTGGTTATAATTAAGAAAGTAATTTCGTACAGATGTCGAATTTTTTATGTGCAAGGTCCATAGTAATTCCTTGTTATATGTGCCATATTTTGTGTTGCACGTTGCATTGTTCTATGTTTTTAAGTATAAATCAAGGAACAATACAACAAACAAAACAAAGTGGGTTTGAAAAAAATGCAATTTTGAGATATTATATAATGGTATTGCTTACATAAACGCGATATTTCTGGATATAATTAAGATCGCAATTCCGTACAGATGTCGAATTTTTTATGTTCGAGGGCCTGCAACAGTCCGAATAATGGTGAATACGATAAATAAATAAGTAAAATTCGCGAAATGAGAAAAATCAATTATTTCCATACTCTACGCCTATGTATGTTTCCCCTTACCGCGCCGCGGGGTTACCAAGCGCTCGTGACTACGAAGATCCGCACAGAGAGGAGAGACCGATAACTCCCGAATTCCGATCGATTGATCTAAATTTTGTTTAGATAATCTATTAATTATTTAATTTCTGTTAGTCATTAATAATAATATAGATTCGGAATTTAAATGTTTTAATTGTTAATTAACTTTCAAATCCGGTATAAAATTAAATAACGGAGGAAAGCACTAAAAATTGGGATACCTTAACTGCGCGTAATTAATTAACGCGTAATCATAAATCGAGTTTTCGCGCATACTATTATCTATACTCCTTTATCTGATCCGGTGAGATGATCGACTCGGGAGCTCATTGTTGCGATAGATCCTATCAGTACCGTCTAAGTCGCCAAAGGAACAAGGTTTCGTCATCCTGCGAGAAACTCTTGACCTTCGTGAATTCATATACTTTCGATAGTGAGTAACAAAAAACCATATCCCATGTCCCAAATCCTTTATCCAGGAACTGGCGAACCTTCTTGGTGACAAGTTCCGAGTGGTTCCGTATTTATTTACGGAACTGCGAAAACTTTTATTTTTTTTATCGGGTAAAAGAGTTTCTACTCTTTTCCATGTGTGTGCCCCATCCTTCGGGATGACTCCGATGCCTGAGGCTAGGCTGAGTGGTCCACATGGTTCCGAGGATTTTTCAGCAACCAACAAATTTATCGGTAGCCGGACTATGGGGATAATACAATAAAAAAGGGAAGAATTCTTTTCGCGATTTCGTACCGTGCCGGAAACCATGTTTTTTTTTAACAAAGGGAAAAAATATGGGTTTTTTTTTCTTGATTAAACAAACCGATCCGCGTAATTAGTATCGCGATTAAATCGTTAGACACGGGAAATTAATTGAATAAACTTTTTAACAAATTACAAACAAAAATTTTACGATACTGTATTATCAACATACAGCACAAAATATGGCACATATGACAAGGCATTATACAATGGACCTTGCACATAAAAAATTCGACATTTGTACGAAATTACTCTCTTAATTATATACAGAAGTATCGCGTTTATTTAAACTATACCATCATGTAATATCTCAACAGTTGCTTTCATTAACAGCCCACCATGTTTTGTTTGTTGTATTGATCCTTGATCTATAATTAAAAACACAAAACAATGCAACATACAACACAAAATATGGCACATATGACAAGGCATTATACAATGGACCTTGCACATAAAAAATTCGACATTTGTACGAAATTACTCTCTTAATTATATACAGAAATATCACGTTTAATTAAGCTATACCATCATGTAATATCTCAACAGTTGTTTTCATTAAAAGGCAACCATGTTTTGTTTGTTGTATTGTTCCTTGACTTATAATTAAAAACACAAAACAATGCAATATACAACACAAAATATGGCACATATGACAAGGCATTATACAATGGACCTTGCACATAAAAAATTCGACATCTGTACGAAATTACTCTCTTAATTATATCCAGAAATATCGCGTTTATTTAAGCTGTACCATCATGTAATATCTCAACAGTTGCTTTCATTTCAAACCTTCTTTGTTTTGTTTGTTGTATTGTTTCTTGATTTACAATTAAAAACACAGAACAATGCAACATACAGCACAAAATATGGCACATATGACAAGGCATTATACAATGGACCTTGCACATAAAAAATTCGACATTTGTACGAAATTACTCTCTTAATTATATACAGAAGTATCGCGTTTATTTAAACTATACCATCATGTAATATCTCAACAGTTGCTTTCATTAACAGCCCACCATGTTTTGTTTGTTGTATTGATCCTTGATCTATAATTAAAAACACAAAACAATGCAACATACAACACAAAATATGGCACATATGACAAGGCATTATACAATGGAACTTGCACATAAAAAATTCAACATCTGTACGAAATTACTCTCTTAATTATATACAGAAATATCATGTTTAATTAAGCTATACCATCATGTATTATCTCAACAGTTGTTTTCGTTAAAAGCCCACTTTGTTTTGTTTGTTGTATTGTTCCTTGACTTATAATTAAAAACACAAAACAATGCAATATACAACACAAAATATGGCACATATGACAAGGCATTATACAATGGACCTTGCACATAAAAAATTCGACATCTGTACGAAATTACTCTCTTAATTATATCCAGAAATATCGCGTTTATTTAAGCTGTACCATCATGTAATATCTCAACAGTTGCTTTTATTTCAAACCTTCTTTGTTTTGTTTGTTGTATTGTTTCTTGATTTATAATTAAAAACACAGAACAATGCAACATACAGCACAAAATATGGCACATATGACAAGGCATTATACAATGGACCTTGCACATAAAAAATTCGACATTTGTACGAAATTACTCTCTTAATTATATACAGAAGTATCGTGTTTATTTAAACTATACCATCATGTAATATCTCAACAGTTGCTTTCATTAACAGCCCACCATGTTTTGTTTGTTGTATTGATCCTTGATCTATAATTAAAAACACAAAACAATGCAACATACAACACAAAATATGGCACATATGACAAGGCATTATACAATGGAACTTGCACATAAAAAATTCAACATCTGTACGAAATTACTCTCTTAATTATATACAGAAATATCATGTTTAATTAAGCTATACCATCATGTATTATCTCAACAGTTGTTTTCGTTAAAAGCCCACTTTGTTTTGTTTGTTGTATTGTTTCTTGATTTATAATTAAAAACACAGAACAATGCAACATACAACACAAAATATGGCACATATGACAAGGCATTATACAATGGACCTTGCACATAAAAAATTCGACATCTGTACGAAATTACTCTCTTAATTATATACAGAAATATCACGTTTATTTAAACTATACCATCATGTAATATCTCAACAGTTGATTTCATTAAAAGCCCACCATGTTTTGTTTGTTGTACTGTTTCTTGATTTATAATTGAAAATACAGAACAATGCAACATACAACACAAATGATGGCACATATGACAAGACATTACAATGGACCTTGCATAAAAAAAATTCGACATCTGTACGGAATTACTCTCTTAATTATATCCAGAAACATTGCGTTTATTTAAGCTATACCATCATGTAATATCTCAACAGTTGTTTTCATTAACAGCCCACCATGTTTTGTTTGTTGTATTGATCCTTGATCTATAATTAAAAACACAAAACAATGCAACATACAACACAAAATATGGCACATATGACAAGGCATTATACAATGGACCTTACACATAAAAAATTCGACATTTGTACGAAATTACTCTCTTAATTATATACAGAAATATCACGTTTAATTAAGCTATACCATCATGTAATATCTCAACAGTTGTTTTCATTAAAAGGCAACCATGTTTTGTTTGTTGTATTGTTCCTTGACTTATAATTAAAAACACAAAACAATGCAATATACAACACAAAATATGGCACATATGACAAGGCATTATACAATGGACCTTGCACATAAAAAATTCGACATCTGTACGAAATTACTCTCTTAATTATATCCAGAAATATCGCGTTTATTTAAGCTGTACCATCATGTAATATCTCAACAGTTGCTTTCATTTCAAACCTTCTTTGTTTTGTTTGTTGTATTGTTTCTTGATTTATAATTAAAAACACAGAACAATGCAACATACAGCACAAAATATGGCACATATGACAAGGCATTATACAATGGACCTTGCACATAAAAAATTCGACATTTGTACGAAATTACTCTCTTAATTATATACAGAATTATCGCGTTTATTTAAACTATACCATCATGTAATATCTCAACAGTTGCTTTCATTAACAGCCCACCATGTTTTGTTTGTTGTATTGATCCTTGATCTATAATTAAAAACACAAAACAATGCAACATACAACACAAAATATGGCACATATGACAAGGCATTATACAATGGAACTTGCACATAAAAAATTCAACATCTGTACGAAATTACTCTCTTAATTATATACAGAAATATCATGTTTAATTAAGCTATACCATCATGTATTATCTCAACAGTTGTTTTCGTTAAAAGCCCACTTTGTTTTGTTTGTTGTATTGTTTCTTGATTTATAATTAAAAACACAGAACAATGCAACATACAACACAAAATATGGCACATATGACAAGGCATTATACAATGGACCTTGCACATAAAAAATTCGACATCTGTACGAAATTACTCGCCATTATACAATGGACCTTGCACATAAAAAATTCGACATCTGTACGAAATTACTCTCTTAATTATATACAGAATATCACGTTTATTTAAGCTATACCATCATGTAATATCTCAACAGTTGATTTCATTAAAAGCCCACCATGTTTTGTTTGTTGTACTGTTTCTTGATTTATAATTGAAAATACAGAACAATGCAACATACAACACAAATGATGGCACATATGACAAGACATTACAATGGACCTTGCATAAAAAAAATTCGACATCTGTACGGAATTACTCTCTTAATTATATCCAGAAACATTGCGTTTATTTAAGCTATACCATCATGTAATATCTCAACAGTTGTTTTCATTAAAAGACAACCATGTTTTGTTTGTTGTATTGTTCCTTGTCTTATAATTAAAAACTCAAAACAATGCAACATACAACACAATATATGGCACATATGACAAGGCATTATACAATGGACCTTGCACATAAAAAATTCGACATCTGTACGAAATTACACTCTTAATTATATACAGAAATATCACGTTTATTTAAGCTATACCATCATGTAATATCTCAACAGTTGCCTTTATTTAAAACCCACTTTGTTTTGTTTGCTGTATTGTTCCTTGATTTATAATTAAAAACACAGAACAATGCAACATACAACACAAAATATGGCATAAATGACAAGGAATTACAATGGACCTTGCACATAAAAAATTCGACATCTGTAAGGCATTACGATCTAAATTATATCCAGAAATATCGCGTTTATTTAAGTTAAACCATCATGTAATATCTCAACAGTTGGCTTCATTTAAAACCCACTTTGTTTTGTTTGTTGTATTGTTCCTTGATTTATACTTAAAAACACAAAACAATGCAACATACAACACAAAATATGGCACATATGACAAGGCATTATACAATGGAACTTGCACATAAAAAATTCGACATCTGTACGAAATTACTCTCTTAATTATATACAGAAATATCACGTTTAATTAAGCTATACCATTATGTATTATCTCAACAGTTGTTTTCATTAAAAGCCCACTTTGTTTTGTTTGTTGTATTGTTTCTTGATTTATAATTAAAAACACAGAACAATGCAACATACAACACAAAATATGGTACATATGACAAGGAATTACAATGGACCTCACACATAAAAAATTCGAAATCTGTACGGAATTATTTTCTTAATTATATCCAGAAATATCGCGTTTATTTAGGCTGTACCATCATGTAAGGTCTCAACAGTTGTTTTCATTTAAAACCCACCATATTTTGTTTGTTGTATTGTTCCCTGATTTATAATTAAAAACACAAAACAATGCAATATACAACACAAAATATGGCACATATGACAAGGCATTATACAATGGACCTTGCACATAAAAAATTCGACATCTGTACGAAATTACTCTCTTAATTATATCCAGAAATATCGCGTTTATTTAAGCTGTACCATCATGTAATATCTCAACAGTTGCTTTCATTTCAAACCTTCTTTGTTTTGTTTGTTGTATTGTTTCTTGATTTATAATTAAAAACACAGAACAATGCAACATACAGCACAAAATATGGCACATATGACAAGGCATTATACAATGGACCTTGCACATAAAAAATTCGACATTTGTACGAAATTACTCTCTTAATTATATACAGAAACATTGCGTTTATTTAAGCTATACCATCATGTAATATCTCAACAGTTGTTTTCATTAAAAGACAACCATGTTTTGTTTGTTGTATTGTTCCTTGTCTTATAATTAAAAACTCAAAACAATGCAACATACAACACAATATATGGCACATATGACAAGGCATTATACAATGGACCTTGCACATAAAAAATTCGACATCTGTACGAAATTACACTCTTAATTATATACAGAAATATCACGTTTATTTAAGCTATACCATCATGTAATATCTCAACAGTTGCCTTTATTTAAAACCCACTTTGTTTTGTTTGCTGTATTGTTCCTTGATTTATAATTAAAAACACAGAACAATGCAACATACAACACAAAATATGGCATAAATGACAAGGAATTACAATGGACCTTGCACATAAAAAATTCGACATCTGTAAGGCATTACGATCTAAATTATATCCAGAAATATCGCGTTTATTTAAGTTAAACCATCATGTAATATCTCAACAGTTGCCTTCATTTAAAACCCACTTTGTTTTGTTTGTTGTATTGTTCCTTGATTTATACTTAAAAACACAAAACAATGCAACATACAACACAAAATATGGCACATATGACAAGGCATTATACAATGGAACTTGCACATAAAAAATTCGACATCTGTACGAAATTACTCTCTTAATTATATACAGAAATATCAGGTTTAATTAAGCTATACCATTATGTATTATCTCAACAGTTGTTTTCATTAAAAGCCCACTTTGTTTTGTTTGTTGTATTGTTTCTTGATTTATAATTAAAAACACAGAACAATGCAACATACAACACAAAATATGGTACATATGACAAGGAATTACAATGGACCTCACACATAAAAAATTCGAAATCTGTACGGAATTATTTTCTTAATTATATCCAGAAATATCGCGTTTATTTAGGCTGTACCATCATGTAAGGTCTCAACAGTTGTTTTCATTTAAAACCCACCATATTTTGTTTGTTGTATTGTTCCCTGATTTATAATTAAAAACACAAAACAATGCAATATACAACACAAAATATGGCACATATGACAAGGCATTATACAATGGACCTTGCACATAAAAAATTCGACATCTGTACGAAATTACTCTCTTAATTATATCCAGAAATATCGCGTTTATTTAAGCTGTACCATCATGTAATGTAATATCTCAACAGTTGCTTTCATTTCAAACCTTCTTTGTTTTGTTTGTTGTATTGTTTCTTGATTTATAATTAAAAACACAGAACAATGCAACATACAGCACAAAATATGGCACATATGACAAGGCATTATACAATGGACCTTGCACATAAAAAATTCGACATTTGTACGAAATTACTCTCTTAATTATATACAGAAGTATCGCGTTTATTTAAACTATACCATCATGTAATATCTCAACAGTTGCTTTCATTAACAGCCCACCATGTTTTGTTTGTTGTATTGATCCTTGATCTATAATTAAAAACACAAAACAATGCAACATACAACACAAAATATGGCACATATGACAAGGCATTATACAATGGACCTTGCACATAAAAAATTCGACATTTGTACGAAATTACTCTCTTAATTATATACAGAAATATCACGTTTAATTAAGCTATACCATCATGTAATATCTCAACAGTTGTTTTCATTAAAAGGCAACCATGTTTTGTTTGTTGTATTGTTCCTTGACTTATAATTAAAAACACAAAACAATGCAATATACAACACAAAATATGGCACATATGACAAGGCATTATACAATGGACCTTGCACATAAAAAATTCGACATCTGTACGAAATTACTCTCTTAATTATATCCAGAAATATCGCGTTTATTTAAGCTGTACCATCATGTAACATCTCAACAGTTGCTTTCATTTCAAACCTTCTTTGTTTTGTTTGTTGTATTGTTTCTTGATTTATAATTAAAAACACAGAACAATGCAACATACAGCACAAAATATGGCACATATGACAAGGCATTATACAATGGACCTTGCACATAAAAAATTCGACATTTGTACGAAATTACTCTCTTAATTATATACAGAAGTATCGCGTTTATTTAAACTATACCATCATGTAATATCTCAACAGTTGCTTTCATTAACAGCCCACCATGTTTTGTTTGTTGTATTGATCCTTGATCTATAATTAAAAACACAAAACAATGCAACATACAACACAAAATATGGCACATATGACAAGGCATTATACAATGGAACTTGCACATAAAAAATTCAACATCTGTACGAAATTACTCTCTTAATTATATACAGAAATATCATGTTTAATTAAGCTATACCATCATGTATTATCTCAACAGTTGCTTTCGTTAAAAGCCCACTTTGTTTTGTTTGTTGTATTGTTTCTTGATTTATAATTAAAAACACAGAACAATGCAACATACAACACAAAATATGGCACATATGACAAGGCATTATACAATGGACCTTGCACATAAAAAATTCGACATCTGTACGAAATTACTCTCTTAATTATATACAGAAATATCACGTTTATTTAAGCTATACCATCATGTAATATCTCAACAGTTGATTTCATTAAAAGCCCACCATGTTTTGTTTGTTGTACTGTTTCTTGATTTATAATTGAAAATACAGAACAATGCAACATACAACACAAATGATGGCACATATGACAAGACATTACAATGGACCTTGCATAAAAAAAATTCGACATCTGTACGGAATTACTCTCTTAATTATATCCAGAAACATTGCGTTTATTTAAGCTATACCATCATGTAATATCTCAACAGTTGTTTTCATTAACAGCCCACCATGTTTTGTTTGTTGTATTGATCCTTGATCTATAATTAAAAACACAAAACAATGCAACATACAACACAAAATATGGCACATATGACAAGGCATTATACAATGGACCTTGCACATAAAAAATTCGACATTTGTACGAAATTACTCTCTTAATTATATACAGAAATATCACGTTTAATTAAGCTATACCATCATGTAATATCTCAACAGTTGTTTTCATTAAAAGGCAACCATGTTTTGTTTGTTGTATTGTTCCTTGACTTATAATTAAAAACACAAAACAATGCAATATACAACACAAAATATGGCACATATGACAAGGCATTATACAATGGACCTTGCACATAAAAAATTCGACATCTGTACGAAATTACTCTCTTAATTATATCCAGAAATATCGCGTTTATTTAAGCTGTACCATCATGTAATATCTCAACAGTTGCTTTCATTTCAAACCTTCTTTGTTTTGTTTGTTGTATTGTTTCTTGATTTATAATTAAAAACACAGAACAATGCAACATACAGCACAAAATATGGCACATATGACAAGGCATTATACAATGGACCTTGCACATAAAAAATTCGACATTTGTACGAAATTACTCTCTTAATTATATACAGAAGTATCGCGTTTATTTAAACTATACCATCATGTAATATCTCAACAGTTGCTTTCATTAACAGCCCACCATGTTTTGTTTGTTGTATTGATCCTTGATCTATAATTAAAAACACAAAACAATGCAACATACAACACAAAATATGGAACATATGACAAGGCATTATACAATGGAACTTGCACATAAAAAATTCAACATCTGTACGAAATTACTCTCTTAATTATATACAGAAATATCATGTTTAATTAAGCTATACCATCATGTATTATCTCAACAGTTGTTTTCGTTAAAAGCCCACTTTGTTTTGTTTGTTGTATTGTTTCTTGATTTATAATTAAAAACACAGAACAATGCAACATACAACACAATATATGGCACATATGACAAGGCATTATACAATGGACCTTGCACATAAAAAATTCGACATCTGTACGAAATTACACTCTTAATTATATACAGAAATATCACGTTTATTTAAGCTATACCATCATGTAATATCTCAACAGTTGCCTTTATTTAAAACCCACTTTGTTTTGTTTGCTGTATTGTTCCTTGATTTATAATTAAAAACACAGAACAATGCAACATACAACACAAAATATGGCATAAATGACAAGGAATTACAATGGACCTTGCACATAAAAAATTCGACATCTGTAAGGCATTACGATCTAAATTATATCCAGAAATATCGCGTTTATTTAAGTTAAACCATCATGTAATATCTCAACAGTTGCCTTCATTTAAAACCCACTTTGTTTTGTTTGTTGTATTGTTCCTTGATTTATACTTAAAAACACAAAACAATGCAACATACAACACAAAATATGGCACATATGACAAGGCATTATACAATGGAACTTGCACATAAAAAATTCGACATCTGTACGAAATTACTCTCTTAATTATATACAGAAATATCACGTTTAATTAAGCTATACCATTATGTATTATCTCAACAGTTGTTTTCATTAAAAGCCCACTTTGTTTTGTTTGTTGTATTGTTTCTTGATTTATAATTAAAAACACAGAACAATGCAACATACAACACAAAATATGGTACATATGACAAGGAATTACAATGGACCTCACACATAAAAAATTCGAAATCTGTACGGAATTATTTTCTTAATTATATCCAGAAATATCGCGTTTATTTAGGCTGTACCATCATGTAAGGTCTCAACAGTTGCTTTCATTTCAAACCTTCTTTGTTTTGTTTGTTGTATTGTTTCTTGATTTATAATTAAAAACACAGAACAATGCAACATACAGCACAAAATATGGCACATATGACAAGGCATTATACAATGGACCTTGCACATAAAAAATTCGACATTTGTACGAAATTACTCTCTTAATTATATACAGAAGTATCGCGTTTATTTAAACTATACCATCATGTAATATCTCAACAGTTGCTTTCATTAACAGCCCACCATGTTTTGTTTGTTGTATTGATCCTTGATCTATAATTAAAAACACAAAACAATGCAACATACAACACAAAATATGGCACATATGACAAGGCATTATACAATGGACCTTGCACATAAAAAATTCGACATTTGTACGAAATTACTCTCTTAATTATATACAGAAATATCACGTTTAATTAAGCTATACCATCATGTAATA
Source organism: Theocolax elegans (assembly GCA_026168455.1). Lineage (NCBI taxonomy): Eukaryota > Metazoa > Arthropoda > Insecta > Hymenoptera > Cerocephalidae > Theocolax > Theocolax elegans. The sequence goes on from JANSJX010000146.1 coordinate 12,765, forward strand.
TCTCAACAGTTGTTTTCATTAAAAGGCAACCATGTTTTGTTTGTTGTATTGTTCCTTGACTTATAATTAAAAACACAAAACAATGCAATATACAACACAAAATATGGCACATATGACAAGGCATTATACAATGGACCTTGCACATAAAAAATTCGACATCTGTACGAAATTACTCTCTTAATTATATCCAGAAATATCGCGTTTATTTAAGCTGTACCATCATGTAATATCTCAACAGTTGCTTTCATTTCAAACCTTCTTTGTTTTGTTTGTTGTATTGTTTCTTGATTTATAATTAAAAACACAGAACAATGCAACATACAGCACAAAATATGGCACATATGACAAGGCATTATACAATGGACCTTGCACATAAAAAATTCGACATTTGTACGAAATTACTCTCTTAATTATATACAGAAGTATCGCGTTTATTTAAACTATACCATCATGTAATATCTAAACAGTTGCTTTCATTAACAGCCCACCATGTTTTGTTTGTTGTATTGATCCTTGATCTATAATTAAAAACACAAAACAATGCAACATACAACACAAAATATGGCACATATGACAAGGCATTATACAATGGAACTTGCACATAAAAAATTCAACATCTGTACGAAATTACTCTCTTAATTATATACAGAAATATCATGTTTAATTAAGCTATACCATCATGTATTATCTCAACAGTTGTTTTCGTTAAAAGCCCACTTTGTTTTGTTTGTTGTATTGTTTCTTGATTTATAATTAAAAACACAGAACAATGCAACATACAACACAAAATATGGCACATATGACAAGGCATTATACAATGGACCTTGCACATAAAAAATTCGACATCTGTACGAAATTACTCTCTTAATTATATACAGAAATATCACGTTTATTTAAGCTATACCATCATGTAATATCTCAACAGTTGATTTCATTAAAAGCCCACCATGTTTTGTTTGTTGTACTGTTTCTTGATTTATAATTGAAAATACAGAACAATGCAACATACAACACAAATGATGGCACATATGACAAGACATTACAATGGACCTTGCATAAAAAAAATTCGACATCTGTACGGAATTACTCTCTTAATTATATCCAGAAACATTGCGTTTATTTAAGCTATACCATCATGTAATATCTCAACAGTTGTTTTCATTAACAGCCCACCATGTTTTGTTTGTTGTATTGATCCTTGATCTATAATTAAAAACACAAAACAATGCAACATACAACACAAAATATGGCACATATGACAAGGCATTATACAATGGACCTTGCACATAAAAAATTCGACATTTGTACGAAATTACTCTCTTAATTATATACAGAAATATCACGTTTAATTAAGCTATACCATCATGTAATATCTCAACAGTTGTTTTCATTAAAAGGCAACCATGTTTTGTTTGTTGTATTGTTCCTTGACTTATAATTAAAAACACAAAACAATGCAATATACAACACAAAATATGGCACATATGACAAGGCATTATACAATGGACCTTGCACATAAAAAATTCGACATCTGTACGAAATTACTCTCTTAATTATATCCAGAAATATCGCGTTTATTTAAGCTGTACCATCATGTAATATCTCAACAGTTGCTTTCATTTCAAACCTTCTTTGTTTTGTTTGTTGTATTGTTTCTTGATTTATAATTAAAAACACAGAACAATGCAACATACAGCACAAAATATGGCACATATGACAAGGCATTATACAATGGACCTTGCACATAAAAAATTCGACATTTGTACGAAATTACTCTCTTAATTATATACAGAAGTATCGCGTTTATTTAAACTATACCATCATGTAATATCTCAACAGTTGCTTTCATTAACAGCCCACCATGTTTTGTTTGTTGTATTGATCCTTGATCTATAATTAAAAACACAAAACAATGCAACATACAACACAAAATATGGAACATATGACAAGGCATTATACAATGGAACTTGCACATAAAAAATTCAACATCTGTACGAAATTACTCTCTTAATTATATACAGAAATATCATGTTTAATTAAGCTATACCATCATGTATTATCTCAACAGTTGTTTTCGTTAAAAGCCCACTTTGTTTTGTTTGTTGTATTGTTTCTTGATTTATAATTAAAAACACAGAACAATGCAACATACAACACAAAATATGGCACATATGACAAGGCATTATACAATGGACCTTGCACATAAAAAATTCGACATCTGTACGAAATTACTCTCTTAATTATATACAGAAATATCACGTTTATTTAAGCTATACCATCATGTAATATCTCAACAGTTGATTTCATTAAAAGCCCACCATGTTTTGTTTGTTGTACTGTTTCTTGATTTATAATTGAAAATACAGAACAATGCAACATACAACACAAATGATGGCACATATGACAAGACATTACAATGGACCTTGCATAAAAAAAATTCGACATCTGTACGGAATTACTCTCTTAATTATATCCAGAAACATTGCGTTTATTTAAGCTATACCATCATGTAATATCTCAACAGTTGATTTCATTAAAAGCCCACCATGTTTTGTTTGTTGTACTGTTTCTTGATTTATAATTAAAATACAGAACAATGCAACATACAACACAAATATGGCACATATGACAAGACATTACAATGGACCTTGCACATAAAAAATTCGACATCTGTACGGAATTACTCTCTTAATTATATCCAGAAATATCGCGTTTATTTAAGCTATACCATCATGTAATATCTCAACAGTTGTTTCATTAAAGACAACCTCTTGTTTTGTTTGTTGTATTGTTCTTGATTTATAATTAAAAACTACAGAACAATGCAACATACAACACAAATATGGCACATATGACAAGGCATTATACAATGGACCTTGCACATAAAAAATTCGACATTTGTACGAAATTACTCTCTTAATTATATACAGAAGTATCGCGTTTATTTAAACTATACCATCATGTAATATCTCAACAGTTGCTTTCATTAACAGCCCACCATGTTTTGTTTGTTGTATTGATCCTTGATCTATAATTAAAAACACAAAACAATGCAACATACAACACAAAATATGGCACATATGACAAGGCATTATACAATGGACCTTGCACATAAAAAATTCGACATTTGTACGAAATTACTCTCTTAATTATATACAGAAATATCACGTTTAATTAAGCTATACCATCATGTAATATCTCAACAGTTGTTTTCATTAAAAGGCAACCATGTTTTGTTTGTTGTATTGTTCCTTGACTTATAATTAAAAACACAAAACAATGCAATATACAACACAAAATATGGCACATATGACAAGGCATTATACAATGGACCTTGCACATAAAAAATTCGACATCTGTACGAAATTACTCTCTTAATTATATCCAGAAATATCGCGTTTATTTAAGCTGTACCATCATGTAATATCTCAACAGTTGCTTTCATTTCAAACCTTCTTTGTTTTGTTTGTTGTATTGTTTCTTGATTTATAATTAAAAACACAGAACAATGCAACATACAGCACAAAATATGGCACATATGACAAGGCATTATACAATGGACCTTGCACATAAAAAATTCGACATTTGTACGAAATTACTCTCTTAATTATATACAGAAGTATCGCGTTTATTTAAACTATACCATCATGTAATATCTAAACAGTTGCTTTCATTAACAGCCCACCATGTTTTGTTTGTTGTATTGATCCTTGATCTATAATTAAAAACACAAAACAATGCAACATACAACACAAAATATGGCACATATGACAAGGCATTATACAATGGAACTTGCACATAAAAAATTCAACATCTGTACGAAATTACTCTCTTAATTATATACAGAAATATCATGTTTAATTAAGCTATACCATCATGTATTATCTCAACAGTTGTTTTCGTTAAAAGCCCACTTTGTTTTGTTTGTTGTATTGTTTCTTGATTTATAATTAAAAACACAGAACAATGCAACATACAACACAAAATATGGCACATATGACAAGGCATTATACAATGGACCTTGCACATAAAAAATTCGACATCTGTACGAAATTACTCTCTTAATTATATACAGAAATATCACGTTTATTTAAGCTATACCATCATGTAATATCTCAACAGTTGATTTCATTAAAAGCCCACCATGTTTTGTTTGTTGTACTGTTTCTTGATTTATAATTGAAAATACAGAACAATGCAACATACAACACAAATGATGGCACATATGACAAGACATTACAATGGACCTTGCATAAAAAAAATTCGACATCTGTACGGAATTACTCTCTTAATTATATCCAGAAACATTGCGTTTATTTAAGCTATACCATCATGTAATATCTCAACAGTTGTTTTCATTAACAGCCCACCATGTTTTGTTTGTTGTATTGATCCTTGATCTATAATTAAAAACACAAAACAATGCAACATACAACACAAAATATGGCACATATGACAAGGCATTATACAATGGACCTTGCACATAAAAAATTCGACATTTGTACGAAATTACTCTCTTAATTATATACAGAAATATCACGTTTAATTAAGCTATACCATCATGTAATATCTCAACAGTTGTTTTCATTAAAAGGCAACCATGTTTTGTTTGTTGTATTGTTCCTTGACTTATAATTAAAAACACAAAACAATGCAATATACAACACAAAATATGGCACATATGACAAGGCATTATACAATGGACCTTGCACATAAAAAATTCGACATCTGTACGAAATTACTCTCTTAATTATATCCAGAAATATCGCGTTTATTTAAGCTGTACCATCATGTAATATCTCAACAGTTGCTTTCATTTCAAACCTTCTTTGTTTTGTTTGTTGTATTGTTTCTTGATTTATAATTAAAAACACAGAACAATGCAACATACAGCACAAAATATGGCACATATGACAAGGCATTATACAATGGACCTTGCACATAAAAAATTCGACATTTGTACGAAATTACTCTCTTAATTATATACAGAAGTATCGCGTTTATTTAAACTATACCATCATGTAATATCTCAACAGTTGCTTTCATTAACAGCCCACCATGTTTTGTTTGTTGTATTGATCCTTGATCTATAATTAAAAACACAAAACAATGCAACATACAACACAAAATATGGAACATATGACAAGGCATTATACAATGGAACTTGCACATAAAAAATTCAACATCTGTACGAAATTACTCTCTTAATTATATACAGAAATATCATGTTTAATTAAGCTATACCATCATGTATTATCTCAACAGTTGTTTTCGTTAAAAGCCCACTTTGTTTTGTTTGTTGTATTGTTTCTTGATTTATAATTAAAAACACAGAACAATGCAACATACAACACAAAATATGGCACATATGACAAGGCATTATACAATGGACCTTGCACATAAAAAATTCGACATCTGTACGAAATTACTCTCTTAATTATATACAGAAATATCACGTTTATTTAAGCTATACCATCATGTAATATCTCAACAGTTGATTTCATTAAAAGCCCACCATGTTTTGTTTGTTGTACTGTTTCTTGATTTATAATTGAAAATACAGAACAATGCAACATACAACACAAATGATGGCACATATGACAAGACATTACAATGGACCTTGCATAAATAAAATTCGACATCTGTACGGAATTACTCTCTTAATTATATCCAGAAACATTGCGTTTATTTAAGCTATACCATCATGTAATATCTCAACAGTTGTTTTCATTAAAAGACAACCATGTTTTGTTTGTTGTATTGTTCCTTGTCTTATAATTAAAAACTCAAAACAATGCAACATACAACACAATATATGGCACATATGACAAGGCATTATACAATGGACCTTGCACATAAAAAATTCGACATCTGTACGAAATTACACTCTTAATTATATACAGAAATATCACGTTTATTTAAGCTATACCATCATGTAATATCTCAACAGTTGCCTTTATTTAAAACCCACTTTGTTTTGTTTGCTGTATTGTTCCTTGATTTATAATTAAAAACACAGAACAATGCAACATACAACACAAAATATGGCATAAATGACAAGGAATTACAATGGACCTTGCACATAAAAAATTCGACATCTGTAAGGCATTACGATCTAAATTATATCCAGAAATATCGCGTTTATTTAAGTTAAACCATCATGTAATATCTCAACAGTTGCCTTCATTTAAAACCCACTTTGTTTTGTTTGTTGTATTGTTCCTTGATTTATACTTAAAAACACAAAACAATGCAACATACAACACAAAATATGGCACATATGACAAGGCATTATACAATGGAACTTGCACATAAAAAATTCGACATCTGTACGAAATTACTCTCTTAATTATATACAGAAATATCACGTTTAATTAAGCTATACCATTATGTATTATCTCAACAGTTGTTTTCATTAAAAGCCCACTTTGTTTTGTTTGTTGTATTGTTTCTTGATTTATAATTAAAAACACAGAACAATGCAACATACAACACAAAATATGGTACATATGACAAGGAATTACAATGGACCTCACACATAAAAAATTCGAAATCTGTACGGAATTATTTTCTTAATTATATCCAGAAATATCGCGTTTATTTAGGCTGTACCATCATGTAAGGTCTCAACAGTTGTTTTCATTTAAAACCCACCATATTTTGTTTGTTGTATTGTTCCCTGATTTATAATTAAAAACACAAAACAATGCAATATACAACACAAAATATGGCACATATGACAAGGCATTATACAATGGACCTTGCACATAAAAAATTCGACATCTGTACGAAATTACTCTCTTAATTATATCCAGAAATATCGCGTTTATTTAAGCTGTACCATCATGTAATATCTCAACAGTTGCTTTCATTTCAAACCTTCTTTGTTTTGTTTGTTGTATTGTTTCTTGATTTATAATTAAAAACACAGAACAATGCAACATACAGCACAAAATATGGCACATATGACAAGGCATTATACAATGGACCTTGCACATAAAAAATTCGACATTTGTACGAAATTACTCTCTTAATTATATACAGAAGTATCGCGTTTATTTAAACTATACCATCATGTAATATCTCAACAGTTGCTTTCATTAACAGCCCACCATGTTTTGTTTGTTGTATTGATCCTTGATCTATAATTAAAAACACAAAACAATGCAACATACAACACAAAATATGGCACATATGACAAGGCATTATACAATGGACCTTGCACATAAAAAATTCGACATTTGTACGAAATTACTCTCTTAATTATATACAGAAATATCACGTTTAATTAAGCTATACCATCATGTAATATCTCAACAGTTGTTTTCATTAAAAGGCAACCATGTTTTGTTTGTTGTATTGTTCCTTGACTTATAATTAAAAACACAAAACAATGCAATATACAACACAAAATATGGCACATATGACAAGGCATTATACAATGGACCTTGCACATAAAAAATTCGACATCTGTACGAAATTACTCTCTTAATTATATCCAGAAATATCGCGTTTATTTAAGCTGTACCATCATGTAATATCTCAACAGTTGCTTTCATTTCAAACCTTCTTTGTTTTGTTTGTTGTATTGTTTCTTGATTTATAATTAAAAACACAGAACAATGCAACATACAGCACAAAATATAAACGAACTTAATTGCAGTACCTAACGCAATTCGCGAACTCACATAACCCGTTACACAAAATAAAATTCATTCAATAATTACAGACTCTTTTAAAACAATTCGTCATATCTTAAAACAAATAAATAAACTTAAAATTCACACTCATACCTGGTGAGATTCCTTTCCACCGACGAATCAGCTTTGGCAACCATTCTACCTTTTAATGCTTAAAATCAATTCAAATTCTTCTGGCTAGATTTATTTATTCTCTAATTTAACCCTACTCAACGACAAACGTCCTAATTCTCTGCTAGAACATTTATTACAGCTACCTTAATTATAACCTTATCATTCGTTGACTTCTTTCCAAGCTAGAAATTAATGAAGGGACAATAGGAAATATTAATTAATAACAAAAATTTTGTGCAAACTCATATTTATTTAATTTTTGGGATGCATATCCAGGGAATTCTCCCACTCCTCTCTACAGTCCGGACAGGCATTAATTTTGACTCCCGGTCTTCCGCATCCCCTACAAATTATTCGCCTTGGCTGCTGGCATTGAACCCAACTGTGGTTCCGCTGTCCACAATTCCAGCAGCCTTGACGTCGCCTTCCGCTGAATACGGAAGGACGAGGAGCGGAATCATGCGCGACCAAAAGATTCCTGGGACGCCAATCAAACTCGTTTTGATTGCGCTCATTAGGCGGTACCAAGGGACGGGTCCAGGGAAGGGATAATAAGGACGGAATATTGGAGCTGGAAGGGTGATTAGGGTTTGGGTTATTAGGATGGGAGCTAGAAGGGTTTTGGGAAATAGAGGCGGTGTATTGGGTACGGGAGCTAGAAGGTCGGGTGGAGCTAGACTGGGGAATGGGGAAGCTAGATAAACTTTGGGGGTGAGTGGAGGGAGGGAAGCTAGAAGATCTTTGGGGATGAGGGGAGGGTGGGAAGCTAGATGATTCGTTCTCCAGTGGATCTATAAAGATAACCAAAAAAAAAATTCCATTTTCATATATACCCTTCATCCTATACATCATGTACAAATTCCTCAACCCACCATTCAAATTATCCACTATACCGGGAATTGGACCCAATGGAGCCACTTCCGGAAGCTCCTCGTGAGAACTCAATTCGTCCTCTGGGGGATGGTCCATCCCAATCTCAACATTTTCGGGGTCTGCCCCTCTTTCGAGCTGGACCTCCCCCAGGGACAGTGTTGACGTCCCCACCACTACTTCCTCTTCCCTGTTCAATCGGCCCCTTTCCACCCTCTCTTCTTCGGGGGGTGGGGATCGATGGGTCGGGACATACACCCCTCTCCTTCCTGGTCCCCTCTCCATTCCTCGCCGTCTGAATGTTCTCCACATCATTAACTGGAATATCAACATTGGAATTACCTCTCCGAGGTAAATACTTTTTCAAATCATTTACATATACTTCTGTGACTTTTCCATCTTTCAAATCCTCAACTACATATAATACCGGAGATAAAACTTTAATAACTTTTGCTGGACCTACAAACTTTGGAGCATGTTTAGCTGAATAATTACGGACCGCAGAAGATAAGGTATGATTTTTACGAAGCACCAAGTTATCAATCTCGTACCTTACTTCACGCCTATTTCTATTATAATTTTTGCTTTGTCTTAAACTTGCTTTGTCTATAAACCTCTTTACTAAATCATGTAAAATCGGTAACCTGGTTATTCGGCTAGACCACTTTTCTTCATTTTGTTGCTGGACAGGGATAGGACTTTCAAGGTGTTTTCGGATTAAGGATACGGGAACTGGATTCCTACCAAAATTCATAAAAGCTGGAGTAACCTTCAACGATGAGTGAACCATAGTATTCAACGCAAATCCAAATTCATTCAAATGTTTGTCCCAATCTCTATGATCCTCACTTAGAAAACTATTAATCATCGGCCTCAAATTCCTATTAACTCTCTCAACAGGGTTAGCTTGAGGATGATATGGAGGAATTGTAGACTGCTGGATACCGTATTCTTGCAGTCTTTTCGTTACCGTTGCATTCGAGAATTCAGTCCCATTATCCGTCAACAAATACTGAGGACAACCCCAACGATTTATTATGACATCATCAAAAGCTTGAAGAACATTTTTGGCATCAGCCTTACGCAACGGAACAATCTCTACATACCTAGTAAATAAATCCTCGAAAACAATTAAATAACGAAAACCTCGCTTAGAAGGAGGCTTAGGGCCCATTATGTCGGCTGCGACGATTTTCCACGGAGCATCTATATTCCTTTCCTCCATTAAACCCGATGGAGCCTGTTGCGAACTTTTATGTACCTGACACTCATGACAAGATCGAACATAACACGATGTATCATAATAATACCCTGGCCAATAATAATAAGTAGCAATTCTTGCATATGTTTTCTCAATTCCTAAATGACCAGCTTGAGGTGTATTATGAGCATCATACAAAGCTTGAGCACGACTTTGAAGTGGCAGAACCAACTTCCATGCATCTAAATCAGGGAACAAAGGATCTATTAACCTATTTGGTCTATGAGCATACAGGAGATTATTTTCTACTTTCCAATCAGGATATTTATTAGGGAAATTCAAAACCGACTTCACTCTCTTTTGATACCAAGGATCTTCAATATCTGCCGGAATAAGTGCAACGACCTCTTGATCATTTTCCCAAGCTCGAGATAAAGCATCGGGAACCTGATGCAAAATACCCTTCCTATGTACGAATTCAATGTCATAATTAGCCAACGCAGTATTCCAACGACCAAGCCTTCCTGAAGGATCCTTCAAATTATTTAACCACAATAAGCTAGAATGATCGGTTATAACTTTAAATTTTTCACCTAACAAATAACCTTTTAACCTATTCGCGGACCACAATACAGCTAGACATTCCTTTTCTGTCACATTATAATTCCGTTCAGCTCGATTTAAAGTACGACTTACATAATAAATGGGATGCTCCTCTCCATCAATTTCTTGGGTTAGTACGCCTGCAATCGCGTAATCACTAGCATCGGTTTGCAAGGAAAACGGTTTACTCAAATCCGGTCGAGCTAGAACTGGAGCTTGAGTCAATGCCAACTTAAGTCTCTCGAATGCTTGCTGTTGACTTTCTTCCCATCGCCATCTTACTCCTTTCTTCATTAAATCGGTCAAAGGAACTTTAATTTCGGCTAGATTGGAAATGAATCGGGAATACCATCCTATCATTCCCAGGAACCTTCGAAGCTGTTTTATATTGGTAGGAGCTGGATATTCCACTATTGGCTTGATCTTATCAGAGTCTGTTTTCAATCCTTCAGCATTTACTACATAACCTAAATATTTAACTTCATCACAACAAAACTCTGACTTCTCCCTATTTATTTGCAAATTAGCCTCTTTCAATGCTACTAATACCTTCTCCAACCAATAAACATGATCCTCAAAATTTTGGGTGACAATAATGATATCATCCAAATATACAAATACATATGGTTCCCAATCAGCTCGAATTAATTTTTCCATTATCCTCTGGAAAGTTGCTGGAGCATTAGTTAGCCCATAGGGCATTCGTTTAAACTGGTGTAAACCTCTCCCAGGAACAGCGAATGCGGTGATCTCCTTACTTTCTGGTTCCAACAAAACCTGATGATATGCTTGACTTAAATCTAACTTAGAAATATATTTCGCTAACCTTAATTTATCTAATATATCATCCATATTCTTCATGGGATAAGCACATCTCTTAGTCACCTTATTCACGTCCCTATAATCCAGACAAAAACGAAACTTTCCATTCGGTTTGGGAACAATCACCGGACAACTACACCACGGACTGTCGGAAGGCTCAATTATTCCTTCTTTCAACATGCGATCTACCTCCGCTTGAGCTGCAGTCAACATCCTCGGTGCATATCTCCTGGGACGTTGTCTAATAGGATCATGACCTTGCACATCGATCTTATGCTTGAATAAGTTGGTAGTTCCTAAAACTTCTGGCGTGGGTGGGATTAATTTATCTAATAACTTCTGGATTTGCTCCTTTTCTTTCTCAGTAGCCTTGACCAATCCATCTATACTAGCTAGAGCGGGCAAATAACCTGGATCATGTCCATATGGAAAAAAATTATGCAATTCCCCATCAGGGGTCCACCACGTATCATTTGCATAATCGATCTTTATTTTAAACAACCTTTGGAAGTCTATACCTAATATGCATTCATATTGCAGTTGATCGGCTACACGGAACGGTAAAACTTTTTGCACTCCATCTACTGTTATCTTTACATCTAACTTTCCTTGCACAGCTACTGGATTCCCATTTGCAACATTAACTGCGCTAGATATCGGGGTATATTTTCCCAGAAACTGTTTACCTAATCCTTTCCCTAAATACGAATGTACAGATCCACTATCTACTAATCCTATAACTTTCTTTCCATTCAACTCAATCGTGAAAAATAACCTAGGTTCTATTTCTCCTACTACGGAATGTTGGATAAACGATTGGGGGGCTAGAACATACGGGCTAGATCTATCACAACTGGCTAATCCATTAACACTTCCTCTCTGTTTCGGGTCATTCGGTTTAGATAGGGAGGAATCCACGACCCTTACTGATTCCTCCTTTGACCGTTTCCCGACTTCTCTTGCAAATTGGTCGGAACATCATTCTTCCTGCAAGTTGGACAATTTCTTCGAACAGTATTTGCCCTACCACAACCCCAACAGCAATTACTAGGACACTCTTTACTCCAATGGTCCTTAGCCCCACATCTGAAACACGATCCGTTTCCTTTACTCAAATTTGACACCGTAGGGGCCGCTGTAGTGGGTTTACTAAGTGCTCCAGAGGAACGAGAACTGGATTGGGTCGAGCTGCCTGGCTTAATAGGGTTTTTCGGTTGCCATTTATTCACTGTACCATAGCTTGAATTATGTACATTTCCGGTTTTCCTGGGCGTTGGATTGGTCTGGGTCGTAACTATTATCTTACCCCTTTCATTAGTGGTTGGATTGAGTGGCATAGGAGCTTGATTGGTCGGGCAGCTAGAATTTGGAACGGAACGGGAATTAAATCTATAATTGGACGGATAGCTAGAGTCTTGGGTGGTATTATTTTTGGGTTTTGTAGGGTTAGACGGGGGACGATAATGCTGCGATGGTTGCTGGATAGAGGCCAATTCCTGATATTCGGCAAATTGTGGCAACGCCTCTTCTTGGTGATTGCCTATAGGAGCGGTCTTATTAAACTTCCTTCCTTTTGGAGGTATATAAGCAGCACTTGGAAAATAAGATTCTTCCAATGAAGGAGGTGGTCTATACAATTTTTCCCTAATTCGTCTATGCTCTTCTCTTTTACCTAACTGCTGGAGCTCATCAAACGACTGGAATTGATCTCGATCAATCCTTTGACGATAACTAGGATGTAAATTGTTATAGGCCCTGTCCAATTGGGACGCTAAACTCATGGGAGGTTTAACCTGATCTAATAAAATTCTAAGCTTACTCAAGTAAATGCTTATTTCCTCCCCCAAACCTTGTGTTCTAGTCTCAATAGATATCCTTAACCTTTCCTGAACATCCTCCATGCAATATTGCAACCTAAAGGACCTTTCGAAATCGTTATAGCTAGACCAGTTCTTGTGTTCTCTCCTATACCAATACCAAGACTCATCATCCAATACGGAGGGTAAAGCTCGAACAATATCCTCTAAGGATAAATTATATGATTCCTTGAACTCAGTCAAGTTCTCCAAAAAGGCCTCCGGATCCTGCCTTTTAGTTCCTCGGAACTCTACATGCCATTTTTGTAATAATTCCCCCGTTCTCTTTTCTCTCAATAAAATGGAACTATCCCAGTTGGATGCATTCCTATCACTTCTAATAGTATTGTTACTGTTTTCCGGTATATTACTGGGGAATCGAATTCTGGTACTGGTGGCTGGATTATTCCTATTAGTTAGATTGTTGTCCGTCCTTGTTTGATTAATATCATCTACCCTGGGTACATAGCTCGATCGATTCACTGTCCTTCGTTCCGGTTCCAATGGTAATGGCTGTGTCCACTCTGTCCCATCATGGTCAGTACTCCAATGGACTCGACCTGTTTCTTTTTCCCCCATCCTAGGCCGTCCATTAACCATTGTAGCTGGTATTTCTTCTTGATAGTCATTTCGAGTCATACTACTCCGATGAACATTATTAATCTCACACTGATGTCTTTCCGGAATACTAGCTGGATAATTTTGTAGATAACTGTTCTCGGGTCCAGTAACATCACAGTTCCGTTCATTTATCCTTCTATGTTGGTCTGCTCGATTCAAAATTGGGTTAGCGATTGGGAAATACGATGTATTATCAGCTCGAATCGTGGGGTAAGCTGGATGTACCGAATTACTTGGTTCCGTTAATGTCATTGACCGCTGTTCATAATCAGCTCTGGGTATATGCTGCACTCTTCCTTCGGGAACTGGAAACTGAGTAGATTGAGCTCGAGGGGGAACACTAGGAACTCCATTCCTTAAATCATTTGATTCCTCTATAGGTATTAACGAATCCTCCTGAGGAACATTTTCCGATGGCACATCCTGGGTAAGTAAATCCAACACCTGGGGTCGCCTACTTTGCCATGCAGAAAATTCACGATGACTATTCAAGGAAATAGGGTCTTGAAATCGTCCTACGGTTTGTCCGGTTCTTAAGGGTACATTATTTATATCCGATTCTCCTAACAATACGTTATCAACATTCCTCCTTAACTGCATACTGCTTGAATGTAATGTATTTGAAGCTGGATTGATGGGAAAATAGAAAGATGGCTCAACTTGATCGTCATTATAAAACTCCGATTCACTCTCATCGATAGCTGGATTCCACGCGGCTGCCGTCGGACCGTAGTATTGTCGCAATGAATATCGATGAACTCGCTCCCTTATGGTCATCCCATCACAATTACGACTCAAACCCTTCTTATCGGCATATTTAAAAATTTCCCAATCTGTTAACTTATTTAATTCTCTTAAAATAATCCTACTACCTGCCTCTACATCTAAACTAACTAAATCTTCTCCGGGTAATAAACTTAAAGACAAAGACCAAAGGCTACCCGCCATCATATTACACTTCTATTTCGGCTTGAAAAAGAAAAATAATTTATCACGCAACGTAACACAAACTTCCACAGATTATTCCTTACAATTAACCTATCCTATCTCAGGTAAATGGTTCCTCGATTTGCTCAATACTACACGAATTCGCTTAATTAAATATAATTCTTAAAAATATATAAACGTAGTCTAAAAATTAAAAACCTTTCCAAATCCAAAGCAAGATAAAAAAAAACTACTGGTAAACCAGTTAAAGTCAATCAATTTAAAAAAAAATTAAAACCAACTAAAAAGAACAAATTTTTAATGTCGAAGCAACACAAAAAAAATGTAAGCGCTATCAAGCCTTTCTCGAATTACACCACAAGCAAAATATTTTATATCGAGCAATCGTTTCTCAATCAAGCGAACCAAAAAAAAAACTATTAATCACTAACAAACACTGCATCAATTATCCCATTTAATAATGCAAACTAATTTATTCAGCCGTTATTTCACAAAGGCAGCAACTCAACTTAGTGCGCCAATGCTCAGGTTAATCGCAAGCAAAATAAATTTTATATACAAGGTGCCGGATAAACAATATGGAGCTAGAATTGGTGGAAATGCTAGAATATTAATATATAAAGCTTGAAAGGTAGCAAGGGTTATGCTAGAAGGGAATGAGGTGGAGCTTGAATGCAAATTAATGGTAGAAAAGTTGTCAACAAATAATAAAATTTTATAATTAATAATAAATAATCACCAACCTTTAACTGCTTCGGTTACCAGGATAAATATAAAATTATAAGTTTACTTTCCTTTCTATTTTGATTTCGAACAACAAACATTACTTTAATAATTAGTTATCACTCAAAAGAAATAAAATCTAATTTATTTACAAAAATAAAATTTTCATTTATCAAAATTATAAAAAAAATTCACGTTAATAAAATAAAATAAAATGATATGATAGCTGGAAAATTTATACACAATGGGATTATTTAAATAAACAACTTTACACAATACATAAGCATGCTCGTTAAATTAATTAAAATTTTCAAGCTAGACAAACCAAAAACACTTTATCGTTGAGCAAAAGCCAAATTTATTACTTAAAACTTGCTGTATTATTTACAAGCATTTTTATAACAAAAGAAAAAATTTTTATTCAGCCAAAAACAATTTTAATTGACTTACCAAGTCGAATCAGTAATAAAAGAAAAATGAAAAAATCACAAAATCCTCGCACGAGGTCAAAATGGCCGCCCAAAGCCAATTCCTCGGCGTCCTCCTGTTTGTGTGTGCGGTAATGGCGAACCACGCGATCCCGAAATTTCCCGATTAAAATCTAACACCGGGGTCCTGTCACGGTCGCCATAAAACACGTTCACTGGGGATCAGGGTGAACGGCTCCCATATCATAAAATAACAACACTTTTTATTTATAGCTAGATAATTTTAATATAAGTAAATTAATAATAATACACAAATTCAACTAACAATTTAGTCACGGTCGCCAGCCGCGTTCACGCGGCAAAATTTATATCTTTCACTACCCGCGATTACCGCACACACACGCACAATCACAGCTTGACGGGAAGCTGGAAACAGGGAGTTAGGCAGGAATTCTCACCTGCAGATGCTCGAGTTAAACAATTAATAAATATATAATCACTCTCGGTAATAGCTAATTAGGAGTTATAAAACAAACGTCTCGTTCGACGGCCCGACTCGGAATCACCGAGTTCGTCTCGATATACCGATCAGCGAGTCCGCGCGCATGCGCCACGCGCAACAGTTGGCTCTCGTTCGCTCGACGCGGCCGATCCGGCGTGCGTGTCTTGTTTACGTACAGTGAACACCTCCGTCCCCGTGCACCGTCTCAACTGCTGGATACGAGCAACCCGGAGTCGCTTCTACAGGAACAACGTCCATAAACGGTAAATTACTCTCGTTCCATACAATACCCTGTATTAATGTTAGTTCGTCCGAGTCTGTTTATTTGTTTCAGGTGCGGCATGCGGGAACGACAACATCACCACTGTATGCAGATTTCCTCAACTACTTCTTCTCACCAGGTTCCGGAGATGCTTGTTCTCAAGTCAATATCTAGCTGGATTGTCCGAGGTAATGTATAAATAGCGTCGTTTCTTCTTTTAACATTAATCTCTGGTGGAAGTAATTTCCTAACCTCAACTCACCTCTCCTTCTCCTTACCTGCAACTAGGTTTTGACAACCTACTGCTTTCCTCAATTCTTATTTTATATTCAGTATGATTTATTTAATACTGTTGCAGGTACTCGAAGGAGGTTTTGTCCCAACGAAGGATCATTACTTCTTGGAGGAGGCTGGATGTTTACTGGTTGTCGACGCTGTCCAATATTACATGTGCTACCTCTACTGCCACTTTCTACGATCACCTTCTCCAGGACATAAGGAACAGGATTTATAGTAGGACCTCACTCAACTACTTCAAGAGTCAACTTCAACTACCGGATAATTATTTACAGGACTGTTATAAGGATAGTGATTGTGTGCTTGTGTGTTTATGCTTATCTTGCTGGAGTGCGTACTCCTTCCTCACGGTCTAGCCTATCTGGATTCCGAGTGAGCTTTATAATTAATTCCTATAAGCTACGGGGCTTTGGAATATTACATATATAATATAAATATAAATCAAGTATGTGACATGCAGTTATAACTGCCATGTCACAACTGTAAAAAATATTTAGTGAATGTCATTTTTTAAGAGTCCATTGTGATCGCATTGATACGAGGATAAATTTACCACTATTACAAATTTTTTAAAGAGTCGTTTTTTATTAGTTTTTTGGCTTGGAAGTTTCAGTAGTCCGCGTACGTACGTACGTACGTACACCTTTTTATACATACATTTTACCATTAATTATTACAATTGCACAACCGATAATTAATTTTGTTGTCAACAATTAATTGTCGTGGTGCCAGGTATAAATTGTATGTATTCAAAAATTATAATAAATATATATTATTTGTAATATTAATAACAAATTATATTTAGAAATATATCTAAAATAAGCATTTTTCTGTGAATTCCCATTTTACTGTAAATAATTATATCAATAAACAATATCTTTTTTAGACTGTATGGTTCCCTGGAATTATGACAAACCGTTCCTAGATCTTTCGGGAATTTCGGAGGAAATTCGGGATGAGTCGACTAATTACGGGGTTTCCTGGATATTTCGGGAATTTCTGAAATATTTCAGAAAGACTTCCACTAATTACGGGATATCCTGGATATTTCGGGAATATCTGAGGAAATTCGTGATGACTCTACCAATTACGGGATTTCCTCGATCTTTCGGGAATTCCTGAAGTATTTCGGGATGACGCTACTAATTACGGGAATTTCTGGATATTTCGGAAATTTCTGGAAAAATTCGGGATGACTACTAATTACGGGATTTCCTGGATATTTCGGGAATTTCTGAAATATTTCAGAAAGACTCCACTAATGACGGAATTTTCTGGATATTTCGGGAATATATGAGGAAATTCGTGATGACTCTACCAATTACGGGAATTCCTGGATCTTTCGGGAATTTCTGAGGTATTTCGGGATGACGCTACTAATTACAGGATTTCCTGGATATTTCGGGAACATCTGAGGAAATTCGTGATGACTCTACCAAATACGGGATTTCCTGGATCGTTCGGGAATTCCTGAAGTATTTCGGGATGACGCTACTAATTACGGGAATTCCTGGATCTTTCGGGAATTTCTGAGGTATTTCGGGATGACGCTACTAATGACGGAATTTCCTGGATATTTCGGGAATTTCTGAAATATTTCAGAAAGACTCCACTAATTACGGAATTTCCTGGATATTTCGGGAATTTCTGAGGTATTTCTGGATCACTCTACTAATTACGGGATTTCCAGGATATTTCGGAAATTTCTGAGTAACTTCGGGATAACACCAATAATCACGGGATTTTCTGGAAATTTCGGGAATTTCTGAAAAAATTCGGGATGACTAATAATTACGGAATTTCCTGGATCTTTCGGGAATTTCTGAGGTATTTCTGGATAACTCCACTAAATAAGGTATTTCCTGGATATTTCGGGAATTTCTGAAATATTTCTGAAAGACTCCACTAATTATGGTATTTCCTGGATATTTCGGGAATATCTAAGGAAATTCGGGATGAATCTACCAATTACAGGATTTCCTGGATCTTTTGGGAATTCCGAGGTATTTCAAAAAAAACTCCACTAATTATGGTATTTTCTGGGTATTTCTGAAATTTCTGAGGTATTTCTGGATAACTCTACTAAATAAGGGTTTTCCTGGATATTTCGGGAATTTCTGAAATATTTAAAAAAAAACTCCACTAATTATGGTATTTCCTGGATATTTCAGGAATATCTGAGGTATTTCTGGATAACTCTACTAATTACGGGATTTCCTGGATATTTCGGGAATTTCTGAGATCTTGTGGAATGACGCTACCAATTACATGATTTCCTGGATCTTTCGGGAATTTCCGAGGAAATTCGGGATAACACCAATAATAACGGAATTTCCTGGATCTATCGGTAATTGCTGAGGTATTTAAAAAAAAACTCCACTAATTATGGTATTTCCTGGATATTTCGGGAATATCTGTGGAAATTCGGAATGAATCTACTAATTACGGAATTTCCTGTATATTTCGGGATTTTCTGAAATATTTCAGAAAGACTCCACTAATTACGGGATTTCCTGGATATTTCGGGAATTTCTGAGGAATTTCTGGATAACACTACTAAATAAGGGATTTCCTGGATATTTTGAGAATTTCTGAGGTATTTCGAAATGTCTCCACTAATTGTGGTATTTCCTGGATATTTCGGGAATTTCTGAGGTATTTCTGGATAACTCTACTAAATAAGGGATTTCCAGGATATTTCGGGAATTTCTGAAATATTTCAGAAAGACTCCACTATTTATGGTATTTCCTGGATATTTCGGGAATATCTGAGGAAATTCGGGATGAATCTACCAATTACGGGATTTCCTGGATCTTTTGGGAATTCCGAGGTATTTCGGGATGATTTTCCCAATTACGGGATTTCCTGGATATTAAGCGAATTTCTGTGGAAATTCGGAATGAATCTACTAATTACGGAATTTCCTGTATATTTCGGGATTTTCTGAAATATTTCAGAAAGACTCCACTACTTATGGGATTTCCCGGATATTTCGGGAATTTCTTAGGAATTCCTGGATAACTCTACAAATTAAGGGATTTCCTGGATATTACGGGAATTTCTGAGGTATTTCGAAATGTCTCCAATAATTGTGGTTTTTCCTGGGTATTTCAGAAATTTCTGATTTATTTCGTGATGACGCTACTAATTACGGGATTTCCTGGATATTTCGGGAATTTCTGAGGAAATTCGGGATGAGTATATTAATTACGGAATTTCCTGGATCTTTCGGTAATTGCTGAGGTATTTAAAAAAAAACTCCACTAATTATGGTATTTCCTGGATATTTCGGGAATTTCTGTGGTATTTCTGGATAACTCTACTAAATAAGGGATTTCCTGGATATTTCGGGAATATCTGAAATATTTCAGAAAGACTCCACTAATTACGGGATTTTCTGGATATTTCGGGAATATCTGAGGTATTTCGTGACGATACTACCAATTACGGGATTTCCTGGATCTTTCGGTAATTGCTGAGGTATTTAAAAAAAAACTCCACTAATTATGGTATTTCCTGGATATTTCAGGAATTTCTGTGGTATTTTTGGATAACTCTACAAATTAAGGGATTTCCAGGATATTTCGGGAATTTCTGAGATATTTCTGGATAACTCTACTAATTACGGGATTTCCTTGATATTTCGGGAATATCTGAGGAAATTCGGGAAGAATCTACCAATTACGGGATTTCCTGGATCTTTT
The DNA here is from genome assembly GCA_026168455.1 of Theocolax elegans. Taxonomy (NCBI): domain Eukaryota; kingdom Metazoa; phylum Arthropoda; class Insecta; order Hymenoptera; family Cerocephalidae; genus Theocolax; species Theocolax elegans. The sequence continues at coordinate 33,417 of JANSJX010000146.1, forward strand.
GGGAATACCGAGGTATTTCGGGATGATTTTCCCAATTACGGGATTTCCTGGATATCAAGCTAATTTCTGTGGAAATTCGGAATGAATCTACTAATTACGGAATTTCCTGTATATTTCGGGATTTTCTGAAATATTTCAGAAAGATTCCACTACTTATGGGATTTCCTGGATAAGTCGCCAAAGGAACAAGGTTTCGTCATCCTGCGAGAAACTCTTGACCTTCGTGAATTCATATACTTTCGATAGTGAGTAACAAAAAACCATATCCTATGTCCCAAATCCTTTATCCAGGAACTGACGAACCTTCTTGGTGACAAGTTCCGAGTGGTTCCGTATTTATTTGCGGAACTGCGAAAACTTTTATTTTTTTTATCGGGTAAAAGAGTTTCTACTCTTTTCCATGTGTGTGCACCATCCTTCGGGATGACTCCGATGCCTGAGGCTAGGCTGAGTGGTCCACATGGTTCCGAGGATTTTTCAGCAACCAACAAAATTATCGGTAGCCGGACTATGAAGATAATAAAATAAAAAAGGGAAGAATTCTTTTCGCGATTTCGTACTGTGCCGGAAACCATGTTTTTTTTTAACAAAGGGAAAAAATATGGGTTTTTTTTTCTTGATTAAACAAACCGATCCGCGTAATTAGTATCGCGATTAAATCGTTAGACACGGGAAATTAATTGAATAAACTTTTTAACAAATTACAAACAAAAATTTTACGATACTGTATTATCCTGTTGTATTATTGTTGTTTTTTCATACGAAAGGCTCCGACGACTTACAATTCGCGAATTTAAGTACTCTTTTCGTCGTGAATAGATTGTGTGACGATTTCCGTCACACATTTTTCAAACAAAATAAAAAAAAAATGCAACCGGAAGAACCCGCATCGGAGGATAGACATCAATCTCCAACGACGTTGAACATCCGCATAAGATATTAGTTTCGTTTTATCAATCAATATTATTATAAACTTCTTTATAATCAAAGCTTATACTAAATGCATGAGATTTGTTATGATTTGATTTTATTTGATCTCATATTTTTCATTTTTCTTTGTTATATTTTATTTTACTTACTTCTTTTGCTGCTTCAACTACATGACTGAATCGACGCGAATGGTTGCCATCGAGGGATCCAGTTTACAAAACCAAATAACGATTTACACTATTATTTAATATTTGAAAGATCTTTGCATCCTCCCGAAATAACTATAAATATCAATAAATACGTTGCAGGCCATTGTAATTCCTTGTTATATGTGCCATATTTTGTGTTGTATGTTGCATTGTTCTGAGTTCTTAGCTAATAATCAAGGAACAATACAACAAACAAAACAAAGTGGGTTTGAAAAAAAAGCAACTTTTGAGATATTATATAATGGTATTGCTTAAATAAACGCGATATTTCTGGTTATAATTAAGAAAGTAATTTCGTACAGATGTCGAATTTTTTATGTGCAAGGTCCATAGTAATTCCTTGTTATATGTGCCATATTTTGTGTTGCACGTTGCATTGTTCTATGTTTTTAAGTATAAATCAAGGAACAATACAACAAACAAAACAAAGTGGGTTTTAAATGAAGGCAACTGTTGAGATATTACATGATGGTACAGCTTAAATAAACGCGATATTTCTGGATATAATTATGAAAATAATTCCGTACAGATGTCGAATTTTTTATGTGTGAGGTCCATTGTAATTCCTTGTCGTACCATATTGTGTTCTATGTTGCATTGTTCTGTGTTTTTACTTATAAATCAAGGAACAATACAACAAACAAAACAAAGTGGGTTTGAAAAAAAGCAACTTTTGAGATATTATATAATGGTATTGCTTACATAAACGCGATATTTCTGGATATAATTAAGATCGTAATTCCGTACAGATGTCGAATTTTTTATGTTCGAGGGCCTGCAACAGTCCGAATAATGGTGAATACGATAAATAAATAAGTAAAATTCGCGAAATGAGAAAAACCATTTATTTCCATACTCTACGCCTATGTATGTTTCCCCTTACCGCGCCGCGGGGTTACCAAGCGCTCGTGACTACGAATATCCGCACAAAGAGGAGAGACCGATAACTCCCGAATTCCGATCGATTGATCTAAATTTTGTTTAGATAATCTATTAATTATTTAATTTCTGTTAGTCTTTAATAATAATATAGATTCGGAATTTAAATGTTTTAATTGTTAATTAACTTTCAAATCCGGTATAAAATTAAATAACGGAGGAAAGCACTAAAATCTGGGATACCTTAACTGCGCGTAATTAATTAACGCGTAATCATAAATCGAGTTTTCGCGTATACTATTATCTATACTCCTTTATCTGATCCGGTGAGATGATCGACTCGGGAGCTCATTGTCGCGATAGATCCTATCAGTACCGTCTAAGTCGCCAAAGGAACAAGGTTTCGTCATCCTGCGAGAAACTCTTGACCTTCGTGAATTCATATACTTTCGATAGTGAGTAACAAAAAACCATATCCCATGTCCCAAATCCTTTATCCAGGAACTGACGAACCTTCTTGGTGACAAGTTCCGAGTGGTTCCGTATTTATTTGCGGAACTGCGAAAACTTTTATTTTTTTTATCGGGTAAAAGAGTTTCTACTCTTTTCCATGTGTGTGCCCCATCCTTCGGGATGACTCCGATGCCTGAGGCTAGGCTGAGTGGTCCACATGGTTCCGAGGATTTTTCAGCAACCAACAAATTTATCGGTAGCCGGACTATGGGGATAATACAATAAAAAAGGGAAGAATTCTTTTCGCGATTTCGTACCGTGCCGGAAACCATGTTTTTTTTTAACAAAGGGAAAAAATATGGGTTTTTTTTTCTTGATTAAACAAACCGATCCGCGTAATTAGTATCGCGATTAAATCGTTAGACACGGGAAATTAATTGAATAAACTTTTTAACAAATTACAAACAAAAATTTTACGATACTGTATTATCCTGTTGTATTATTGTTGTTTTTTTTAATAAATTCAGAAAAGAGCCAAGGGCCACAAACTAAAATTTTACTGTTTTCTTATTTTGCATGTATTAAATCACCCTCTCACATCCAAAAGAAAATGCAAGTCCTATAAAAAATAAGATTTAATATTTACATTTTTCAAACAAAATAAAAAAAAAAATGCAACCGGAAGAACCCGCATCGGAGGATAGACATCAATCTCCAACGACGTTGAACATCCGCATAAGATATTAGTTTCGTTTTATCAATCAATATTATTATAAACTTCTTTATAATCAAAGCTTATACTAAATGCATGAGATTTGTTATGATTTGATTTTATTTGATCTCATATTTTTCATTTTTCTTTGTTATATTTTATTTTACTTACTTCTTTTGCTGCTTCAACTACATGACTGAATCGACGCGAATGGTTGCCATCGAGGGATCCAGTTTACAAAACCAAATAACGATTTACACTATTATTTAATATTTGAAAGATCTTTGCATCCTCCCGAAATAACTATAAATATCAATAAATACGTTGCAGGCCATTGTAATTCCTTGTTATATGTGCCATATTTTGTGTTGTATGTTGCATTGTTCTGAGTTCTTAGCTAATAATCAAGGAACAATACAACAAACAAAACAAAGTGGGTTTGAAAAAAAAGCAACTTTTGAGATATTATATAATGGTATTGCTTAAATAAACGCGATATTTCTGGTTATAATTAAGAAAGTAATTTCGTACAGATGTCGAATTTTTTATGTGCAAGGTCCATAGTAATTCCTTGTTATATGTGCCATATTTTGTGTTGCACGTTGCATTGTTCTATGTTTTTAAGTATAAATCAAGGAACAATACAACAAACAAAACAAAGTGGGTTTGAAAAAAATGCAATTTTGAGATATTATATAATGGTATTGCTTACATAAACGCGATATTTCTGGATATAATTAAGATCGCAATTCCGTACAGATGTCGAATTTTTTATGTTCGAGGGCCTGCAACAGTCCGAATAATGGTGAATACGATAAATAAATAAGTAAAATTCGCGAAATGAGAAAAATCAATTATTTCCATACTCTACGCCTATGTATGTTTCCCCTTACCGCGCCGCGGGGTTACCAAGCGCTCGTGACTACGAAGATCCGCACAGAGAGGAGAGACCGATAACTCCCGAATTCCGATCGATTGATCTAAATTTTGTTTAGATAATCTATTAATTATTTAATTTCTGTTAGTCATTAATAATAATATAGATTCGGAATTTAAATGTTTTAATTGTTAATTAACTTTCAAATCCGGTATAAAATTAAATAACGGAGGAAAGCACTAAAAATTGGGATACCTTAACTGCGCGTAATTAATTAACGCGTAATCATAAATCGAGTTTTCGCGCATACTATTATCTATACTCCTTTATCTGATCCGGTGAGATGATCGACTCGGGAGCTCATTGTTGCGATAGATCCTATCAGTACCGTCTAAGTCGCCAAAGGAACAAGGTTTCGTCATCCTGCGAGAAACTCTTGACCTTCGTGAATTCATATACTTTCGATAGTGAGTAACAAAAAACCATATCCCATGTCCCAAATCCTTTATCCAGGAACTGGCGAACCTTCTTGGTGACAAGTTCCGAGTGGTTCCGTATTTATTTACGGAACTGCGAAAACTTTTATTTTTTTTATCGGGTAAAAGAGTTTCTACTCTTTTCCATGTGTGTGCCCCATCCTTCGGGATGACTCCGATGCCTGAGGCTAGGCTGAGTGGTCCACATGGTTCCGAGGATTTTTCAGCAACCAACAAATTTATCGGTAGCCGGACTATGGGGATAATACAATAAAAAAGGGAAGAATTCTTTTCGCGATTTCGTACCGTGCCGGAAACCATGTTTTTTTTTAACAAAGGGAAAAAATATGGGTTTTTTTTTCTTGATTAAACAAACCGATCCGCGTAATTAGTATCGCGATTAAATCGTTAGACACGGGAAATTAATTGAATAAACTTTTTAACAAATTACAAACAAAAATTTTACGATACTGTATTATCCTGTTGTATTATTGTTGTTTTTTTTAATAAATTCAGAAAAGAGCCAAGGGCCACAAACTAAAATTTTACTGTTTTCTTATTTTGCATGTATTAAATCACCCTCTCACATCCAAAAGAAAATGCAAGTCCTATAAAAAATAAGATTTAATATTTACATTTTTCAAACAAAATAAAAAAAAAAATGCAACCGGAAGAACCCGCATCGGAGGATAGACATCAATCTCCAACGACGTTGAACATCCGCATAAGATATTAGTTTCGTTTTATCAATCAATATTATTATAAACTTCTTTATAATCAAAGCTTATACTAAATGCATGAGATTTGTTATGATTTGATTTTATTTGATCTCATATTTTTCATTTTTCTTTGTTATATTTTATTTTACTTACTTCTTTTGCTGCTTCAACTACATGACTGAATCGACGCGAATGGTTGCCATCGAGGGATCCAGTTTACAAAACCAAATAACGATTTACACTATTATTTAATATTTGAAAGATCTTTGCATCCTCCCGAAATAACTATAAATATCAATAAATACGTTGCAGGCCATTGTAATTCCTTGTTATATGTGCCATATTTTGTGTTGTATGTTGCATTGTTCTGAGTTCTTAGCTAATAATCAAGGAACAATACAACAAACAAAACAAAGTGGGTTTGAAAAAAAAGCAACTTTTGAGATATTATATAATGGTATTGCTTAAATAAACGCGATATTTCTGGTTATAATTAAGAAAGTAATTTCGTACAGATGTCGAATTTTTTATGTGCAAGGTCCGTAGTAATTCCTTGTTATATGTGCCATATTTTGTGTTGCACGTTGCATTGTTCTATGTTTTTAAGTATAAATCAAGGAACAATACAACAAACAAAACAAAGTGGGTTTGAAAAAATGCAATTTTGAGATATTATATAATGGTATTGCTTACATAAACGCGATATTTCTGGATATAATTAAGATCGCAATTCCGTACAGATGTCGAATTTTTTATGTTCGAGGGCCTGCAACAGTCCGAATAATGGTGAATACGATAAATAAATAAGTAAAATTCGCGAAATGAGAAAAATCAATTATTTCCATACTCTACGCCTATGTATGTTTCCCCTTACCGCGCCGCGGGGTTACCAAGCGCTCGTGACTACGAAGATCCGCACAGAGAGGAGAGACCGATAACTCCCGAATTCCGATCGATTGATCTAAATTTTGTTTAGATAATCTATTAATTATTTAATTTCTGTTAGTCATTAATAATAATATAGATTCGGAATTTAAATGTTTTAATTGTTAATTAACTTTCAAATCCGGTATAAAATTAAATAACGGAGGAAAGCACTAAAAATTGGGATACCTTAACTGCGCGTAATTAATTAACGCGTAATCATAAATCGAGTTTTCGCGCATACTATTATCTATACTCCTTTATCTGATCCGGTGAGATGATCGACTCGGGAGCTCATTGTTGCGATAGATCCTATCAGTACCGTCTAAGTCGCCAAAGGAACAAGGTTTCGTCATCCTGCGAGAAACTCTTGACCTTCGTGAATTCATATACTTTCGATAGTGAGTAACAAAAAACCATATCCCATGTCCCAAATCCTTTATCCAGGAACTGGCGAACCTTCTTGGTGACAAGTTCCGAGTGGTTCCGTATTTATTTACGGAACTGCGAAAACTTTTATTTTTTTTATCGGGTAAAAGAGTTTCTACTCTTTTCCATGTGTGTGCCCCATCCTTCGGGATGACGCCGATGCCTGAGGCTAGGCTGGGTGGTCCACATGGTTCCGAGGATTTTTCAGCAACCAACAAAATTATCGGTAGCCGGACTATGGGGATAATAAAATAAAAAAGGGAAGAATTCTTTTCGCGATTTCGTACCGTGCCGGAAACCATGTTTTTTTTTAACAAAGGGGAAAAAATGGGTTTTTTTTTCTTGTTTAAACAAACCGATCCGCGTAATTAGTATCGCGATTAAATCGTTAGACACGGGAAATTAATTGAATAAACTTTTTAACAAATTACAAACAAAAATTTTACGACACTGTATTATCCTGTTGTATTATTGTTGTTTTTTTTAATAAATTCAGAAAAGAGCCAAGGGCCAACAAACTAAAATTTTACTGTTTTCTTATTTTGCATGTATTAAATCACCCTCTCACATCCAAAAGAAAATGCAAGTCCTATAAAAAATAAGATTTAATATTTACATTTGTGACGTGGTATTCGAGTGCACGGGTGATATTAATTAATTAATGTAATTAAATTAACCGTTGGGCCGCGTTGCCCAATACCGCGCACACAATTAATTTATTTATTCGCGAACTGCGGGCTGTCGCCAGGAACACGAGTTCGCTGGGACGATCGGTATGGAGGATTCGGGCAATCCTCCTTGCCTCGACACGATATTAATTAATATTAACGAATGTCGGCGGGAGCGGGGAGAAATAAAATAAACACACAATGAATTAAAATAAAAAGATTAAAACATTTATTTTAATATATTTAACAATTGGCCATCTAGGCCGTGTGCCGCGACAATACAGAACACGCGCGGGCGGAAGTCCCGGGAAACCTGCCGGATCGAGATCCTCGCCTGCGACAGGTTTCACCCCCGGGAACCGCTGTTCGAGTACCGTTGTACTCGAACACACTCCCGTGGTACACACACACAAGGGAGGGGGAGGGTCACGATAATAGTAAATCACTTACCAGTGACGCTCCTCAGGGATGGCCCAGCCGATCCTCGGCGACTGGTCGACCTCCTTGACAAGTGGACGACCGGTGGTTGAGGTGGTGAAGGCGGCCCTTGCCGCGGCGAGAGAGTCGCGATCCGCGGTATCACTCGCGCACGACCCCGTCCTTGATACACACACTCACAAGCACAGAACACGCGTTCAGCCCACCCGGGTCTCTGCACCTAGCTCTGCTCCGGAACAACCGTTCACAGAGCTTAATGGAGGAGGGGGGTGGGGCGCACTCTCGGCACTCACGAGCAGTACGGAATCACGTCAATACAATGATCCGTCTTGGTCGACGGATCATTACACACTAATTAGGCGATCGCCTAATTTCCCGAAAAAGGGATGGGAGTGGGGAAACTCACACACTCTTTCGCGTTCCCATCCCTACGTATTGTCGCGCGCGTAATTGTACACTCGTAGAGAAGTAAGCAAGTGTCGACGGTTGGCCTTGACATACGAAAGGCTCCGACGACTTACAATTCGCGAATTTAAGTACTCTATTCGTCGTGAATAGATTGTGTGACGATTTCCGTCACACATTTTTCAAACAAAATAAAAAAAAAATGCAACCGGAAGAACCCGCATCGGAGGATAGACATCAATCTCCAACGACGTTGAACATCCGCATAAGATATTAGTTTCGTTTTATCAATCAATGTTATTATAAACTTCTTTATAATCAAAGCTTATACTAAATGCATGAGATTTGTTATGATTTGATTTTATTTGATCTCATATTCTTCATTTTTCTTTGTTATATTTTATTTTACTTATTTCTTTTGCTGCTTCAACTACATGGCTGAATCGACGCGAATGGTTGCCATCGAAGGATCCAGTTTACAAAACCAAATAACGATTTACACTATTATTTAATATTTGAAAGATCTTTGCATCCTCCCGAAATAACTATAAATATCAATAAATACGTTGCATAAAATGGTACCCCTGGTGGGACTTGCATTTGAGGTTCTGAGAGGATAAAGTCAGTAAAGAAAAATTGAAGAAACGGACAAAGTTTTTGTTTGTACTTTTCTTGTTGTTGGCCTTGGTTCAGTAGTTTTGATGTCATGTTTTAATGTTTATCAATATGAGACTAACAAAACTTAGTAACTAATAAATTCATTGTAGTGAGGAGCCAACGATTAACCGTGTCGAACTACATCCGGAAATCGGTTAAAAAGGCAACAGATGCCCAGATAATTGATTTAGAGGAAAATGGAATATTAACCGAATTAAATAATAACATTACCGATTGTAGGATTGCAAGCTGTAGGCTTTACTGGCGAGAAATCCGTTAATTTGAAAAAGCAATTTCGGGCGCATGTAGAAATAGGTTCGCTCAAAACTGAAATTAATTTCATGATAATCCCGCATCTTGTACGACAATGCATTATAGGTATTGACGTGCAGCATCATCTTAAGGTCGTTATCGATACGAATAGATTGATCGTTTCTTTTCCTAACCCTTCTGAATTAGTTCATAGCATAAATTATCTTGATCCACAAGAGATAAGAGGAAACGGATTTTGCGTTCGGGAAATTGCATATTCCGATAAATTCATCGATTATGATGCTCAAAATGATTCACCCTCGAATGAAATAGAATTAACGATAAACGAAGTCGATAAAAAGGTAGCTGAGACTCCAAATCTAACACAGAGCCAGGCTAAATCCCTTCGTCATTTAATTATTAATTTTAAAGAATTTTTCCGAAAAATACCGGGACGTATAATTAATTTTGAATATGCGTTAAAAATAGATAACCTCGAACCATTCTGCTCAAAAATATATCCAGTATCAATAAATCTCCTCGATAAGGTAGACATGGAGATCGAGAGAATGTTAAAATTCGATATCATTGAGAGATCGGTCAGTCAATATATAAACCCGATCGTGCCGGTGATAAAGAAGAACGGCTCAATACGAATATGTTTAGATGCACGCGAATTAAACAAACGTTTGCATAACGATCACGACGGTCCGGAACCGATCGATGAAATATTAAAAAATTTCGAATCAGCGAAGGTTATGTCCGCTATCGACTTAACCGCGAGCTTCTGGCAAGTAGCCTTAGATAAGGATTCGCGGCAATTGACTGCATTTATGCATCGCGGAAAAACATATCATTATAAAGTCGTACCGTTCGGACTTAAGGTTAGCGGAGCGGCATTAAAGCGCGCGACCGAACAAATAGTTACTCATTTTAATTGTATTATCGATTTTGTTGATGACTGGGTTTGCGTGTCACAGTCACATAATGAACATTTCGAATTACTAAAGGAAATTTTCATCCGCGTAAAAAGAAACAATTTAACCTTAAATTTTGATAAAATAAAATTTTTTTGTGAAGAGTTAAAATTTCTTGGTCATATTGTAACCACAAAAGGAATCATGATTGATCCAGATAAAACTCGCGCGATAGATGAATTCCGAGTTCCTCGAAATACGAAACAATTAAAAGGATTTTTAGGTTTAATTAATTTTTGCGCAAAATTCTCAAGTGCACTTTCGGATGAAGTCGCCCCCTTGTTACAACTCTTAAAAAAGGGAATCAGATGGAAGTGGGGGGCAGACCATCAATTAGCATTTGATAAAACCAAACGTTTATTTTCGAAACAAATAATTCTGTATCATCCCGTTCGGAAAAAACCGTATATTTTGTATACCGACGCGAGTTCTATAGCATTAGGATCAGCGTTGTGTCAGATCGACAATGACGGAAATGAAAACATTGTCAGTTTAGCATCTCGGACATTAAAAGGCGCAGAGTTAAACTACTTTACTACGGAAATCGAATTATTAGCGATCGTTTGGGCGCTTGAAAAATTTAAAACGTATGTAAAAGCGAGTACAGTGTTTGTTAAGACCGACCATAAGTCTCTCGAGTATCTATTAACGTGTAGATTTTTAAGTAGCCGTCTGCGTAGATGGATGTTAGCAATCCAGGATTACGATATAATCCCGCAACATATTCCTGGTAAAAGGAACGTGTTAGCTGATGCTATGAGTCGTATCCCAATCGTCGAAGAGAAATTTGCCGAAAGCGAAGCGTTAATAGCCTGTTTGCTTGCCGGTAAACCATCGTCAATTTTATCCAAAATGTTAAAAAACCTACGCGAATATCAAGAAAACGATATGCAGTTAAATAAAATAATAAAAACGTTAAATTCTGGTAAAAAGGTTAATAATTATAAGTTAGAGCCGAGAGGTCTGATTAAAACAAATAAATATGGATCTAGATACGTTTTAACATATGAAATCGCGCTCGAGCTTATTCACGAAACACATGAATTATATGGACACATCGGTCCCCTCAAGTGTTATAAGATGATCAGTGAAGATTTCACATGCCCAAAATTAAAACGTACTATCAGTAAAGTAATAAAAGTTTGTGATTCATGTCAGAGGAATAAAATAATTAATAGGTCTAGTATAGCCGAAACGCGTCCGATTATTCCGAAAGGAGTCGGTGACCTTGTTTCAATTGATTTTTATGGTCCGTTACCTATGTCTCGTGCGGGCGTAAAATACATATTAGCTGCGATAGACGTCTTCTCTAAATTTGTAGTTTTATACCCAATTCGTCGCGCAGATACGAGGACCACGATTAAGAAATTATTCGATCATTACATTCCTACTTACGGGAAACCCATACGGATCCAGAGTGATCACGGTACACAATTTACGACGAATATATGGTTGAATAAACTTCGATCTGAGAACATAAGACCCATTTTTTCGTCAATAACACACCCCCAAAGTAATATTATTGAGAGAATTAATCGTGAATTAGGGCGATTTTTCCGTACACTAGTCGGCCGACAACATAAATCGTGGGCTTGTTGGGTCACGTTCATCCAAAGTTGTTTAAATGAAGCGTACCACGAGACGATTGAGTTCACGCCAATGGAAATACAAACCGGTAAAAAACCCACTCGTTTTTGGGCAAAATGGATAAAGCTGGATTTACTGAACGAAAATCTTTCCCATCAGGAGAAGCTCACCCTCGTGTATAATCGTATTAAACAAAAAGGTGAAAAACGCGCCGAGAAAAATAACAAAAAAGCGACAAGTAGTTTCAAAATCGGTGATCAGGTGTTGGTTAAAGCATGCAATTTTTCGGTGTCAGACCAAGGTATTACGGCAAAATTCCTTTCATTGTACGAGGGTCCATATGTCGTGTCCAATGTATTGTCCTGTGCGACGTACGAACTAACCGACCCGGTATCAAAAATAATTAGAGGAAAATTCCATGCCACAGGTCTCAAAATCTATTATGCCGCGAAACCAGACAAAGCGACGTAGGCGACAACAATTAAAGCGCCAATTAAGAAAATGCGAAGACAGGGCTCGGGCTTTGGCCAACATTCACCGGGAGCAGTTGCGATACGCACTCTTTCACGGACAATATACGTGTCAGGGGGAAATCCAACGAGCCAGAGAAATAATCAAGAACGACCGAAGCAAGGATAAGGAATGGTACATCGAGGAGTGGTTGGCTCACCATTTCATATATAATCATAAGGCCGCGGTTTACATCCCGCCACCTCCACCTGAGATTCCTATAGGCTTTAGGATGGAATATTATAAGCGTTTCCCTGGGATGAAATTCCATACTGCCCAGTCCACATCAACATCGTCACCAGACGATGATGTAATTATATTACACCCATCTAGATGGGATAAAATCGAATAAAGGATTATTTTGGCACACAAATTTTATTATTTATTTAGGGGGGCTATGCAACAGTCCTATCCGAATAATGGTGAATACGATAAATAAATAAGTAAAATTCGCGAAATGAGAAAAATCATTTATTTCCATACTCTACGCCTATGTATGTTTCCCCTTACCGCGCCGCGGGGTTACCAAGCGCTCGTGACTACGAAGATCCGCACAAAGAGGAGAGACCGATAACTCCCGAATTCCGATCGATTGATCTAAATTTTGTTTAGATAATCTATTAATTATTTAATTTCTGTTAGTCTTTAATAATAATATAGATTCGGAATTTAAATGTTTTAATTGTTAATTAACTTTCAAATCCGGTATAAAATTAAATAACGGAGGAAAGCACTAAAATCTGGGATACCTTAACTGCGCGTAATTAATTAACGCGTAATCATAAATCGAGTTTTCGCGCATACTATTATCTATAATCCTTTATCTGATCCGGTGAGATGATCGACTCGGGAGCTCATTGTCGCGATAGATCCTATCAGTACCGTCTAAGTCGCCAAAGGAACAAGGTTTCGTCATCCTGCGAGAAACTCTCGACCTTCGTGAATTCATATACTTTCGATAGTGAGTAACAAAAAACCATATCCCATGTCCCAAATCCTTTATCCAGGAACTGGCTAACCTTCTTGGTGACAAGTTCCGAGTGGTTCCGTATTTATTTACGGAACTGCGAAAACTTTTATTTTTTTTATCGGGTAAAAGAGTTTCTACTCTTTTCCATGTGTGTGCCCCATCCTTCGGGATGACGCCGATGCCTGAGGCTAGGCTGGGTGGTCCACATGGTTCCGAGGATTTTTCAGCAACCAACAAAATTATCGGTAGCCGGACTATGGAAATAATAAAATAAAAAAGGGAAGAATTCTTTTCGCGATTTCGTACCGTGCCGGAAACCATGTTTTTTTTTAACAAAGGGGAAAAAAATGGGTTTTTTTTCTTGATTAAACAAACCGATCCGCGTAATTAGTATCGCGATTAAATCGTTAGACACGGGAAATTAATTGAATAAACTTATTAACAAATTACAAACAAAAATTTTACGATACTGTATTATCCTGTTGTATTATTGTTGTTTTTTTTAATAACTTCAGAAAAGAGCCAAGGGCCAACAAACTAAAATTTTACTGTTTTCTTATTTTGCATGTATTGAATCACCCTCTCACATCCAAAAGAAAATGCAAGTCCTATAAAAAATAAGATTTAATATTGCGACGCTACTTTTCGTCGGGAAAAATCTAATTGGATTAAATTATAACCCGGCGGAGGTTCCGCCGTAGCGACGTTGAAAATGGCTAGATATCGCCGATTTATATTTAATTGGGCGCCTGGCGATATTTAAATAAAAATGAAATAACTACTTTACAACACCTCGGCAACCCGGCAAATCACCACCTCGACTCCTCGTCACAGAGGGAATCCCGACGGCTGACCACCTCGGAACCGGCGGCTTTTAGAGAAAAGGGAATATGAAATAACACTCACGAATTCAATAATAATCACAGCTAACATTTATTCAAGAATTCAAAATAATATTATAAGTCCGGCACCGACACAATTATTAACCGCGATCCGCGACCGACTCTCACACACGTGCACACACTCACTCAACTTCCGTCCGTCCGGCAAATATAATATATTATTATTAAAATAATTCGGCCGCCCGTCGGGCTAACCGTAAATTTACTCGCCTAATTAACTTCTCACAGCTCCAATCACCTCGACTCACACCTCGACTAACAACTCTAACTTTACTCTGCTAACTACAATACTCTACAAAATGGCTAATTCGCCTCAAAATACTACTACTCTGCAAAATCGACAGCCTCCTCGAACGATCGGGTAGCGAATCACGTCTGTCTCCTCGGACGATCAGGTAGCGAATCACGTCTGTCTCCTCGGACGGTCAGGTAGCGAATCACGTCTGTCTCCTCGGACGATCAGGTAGCGAATCCTCGAGACCGGCTTCTTCATCCGGCTCGCGGCGTGGCTTGATCCCCAAAATTAAGGATTTTCCTCCCCACCCTATCGCTATCCTGCTCTATCTTACTATATTCCTTATCTACCGGCGTTGATTAGGGTGGTTGATTGCGTGATCGATACGCGTAGTCAGCCTTGATCTTATTTCCGTCAAGGCCGACTATCCAATAATAGTGGTTTACGTCACCACCAACCTGTTCATTATTGGGTCGATCACACAACCAATCATCCACTGGCGCTCGGAAGGCGCGCATTACAAATGATAAATTACCATATCGGTAACCCAGTCGGTGCTGCCGCCACGTGCCTACCGGCTATATAATTAATACTGACTACTCCCGACACACTCACACAACAATTAGTATTTAATTTCCATCCGCTATTTACAACTATATACATTTAAAAATAAAATTATTACGACACACCCCCAAACTCTACCGACGGATCTATATATTTTTATCTAAAATTAACTACACTATCTAGCTAAATTAATTAATTATATAATAATATACGTGCGCGCTATATATATATCTATATATATTCTAGTATGCCGCGGTATACCTTCGCACGCATACATTAGGTATACCGCGACTCCTACTCTACTCGCGCTCCCCTCGCTCTGCGCGCTCCCACCCATTATCCCACTACGGTCGGTCACGCGAGCATCTTCGCGCGCGCAACACTCTCGCTGCTCGAGTGATCCCCCCCTTCCCGCGCACCACGCCTAGTGCCGCACGAGCGTCGCCGTCGGTGCCGCGTTCCCCGGTATACGGGTGTAAGGTGGGGGAGCACCCTGGCTCTCCCGACTACTAGTACGTAGTTCGGGCGTGCGCGCACCCATGCGCCATCTCAGCCGTCGTCGTCTGCTGAGCACGTGTGACGGTTGAGGTTAGGACGCCGCCTAACCTCCCGTCTTGTTGACATCAGCAGTTATTGGTACGCCAGGTATCGTGAGACGACTTGGGCTCGGTCCTTGGCTCACGATACCTCTCGGCCGTGGTCTGGGTCGTAGTCCGCGTACTACCGTCGGGTATCGGTCGCGTCGCTTCTCGACTCCGTGCTAAAACATACCCATACCGTGGGTATCAGTGTTTATATTAAAAGTGCATCGGTCCACTTCGGTCCGCCTGCGAGGGATTCGCTACCTGCGACGCGATTGCGAGCTATCATAATGTAACAATTATGCATGCACATGACTTGTAATTACAAGCCATGTGCATGTACTTGTGCATTGTATTTTACAACGTCACAATATTTACATTTTTCAAACAAAATAAAAAAAAATGCAACCGGAAGAACCCGCATCGGAGGATAGACATCAATCTCCAACGACGTTGAACATCCGCATAAGATATTAGTTTCGTTTTATCAATCAATATTATTATAAACTTCTTTATAAACAAAGTTTATACTAAATGCATGAGATTTGTTATGATATGATTTTATTTGATCTCATATTTTTCATTTTTCTTTGTTATATTTTATTTTACTTATTTCTTTTGCTGCTTCAACTACATGGCTGAATCGACGCGACTGGTTGCCATCGAGGGATCCAGTTTACAAAACCAAATAACGATTTACACTATTATTTAATATTTAAAAGATCTTTGCATCCTCCCGAAATAACTATAAATATCAATAAATACGTTGCAGGCCATTGTAATTCCTTGATATATGTACCATATTTTGTGTTGTATGTTGCATTGTTCTGAGTTCTTAGCTAATAATCAAGGATAAATACAACAGACAAAACAAAGTGGGTTTTAAATGAAAGCAAATGTTGAGATATTACATGATGGTATGGCTTAAATAAACGCGATATTTCTGGTTATAATTAAGAAAGTAATTTCGTACAGATGTCGAATTTTTTATGTGCAAGGTCCATAGTAATTCCTTGTTATATGTGCCATATTTTGTGTTGCACGTTGCATTGTTCTGTGTTTTTAAGTATAAATCAATGAACAATACAACAAACAAAACAAAGTGGGTTTTAAATGAAAACAACTGTTGAGATATTACATGATGGTATAGCTTAAATAAACGTGATATTTCTGTATATAATTAAGAGAGTATTTCGTACAGATATCGAATTTTTTATGTGCAAGGTCCATTGTATAATGCCTTGTCTTATGTGCCATATTTTGTGTTGTATGTTGCATTGTTCTGTGTTTTCAATTATAGATCAAGGAACAATACAACAAACAAAACATGGTGGGCTTTTAATGAAAACAACTGTTGAGATATTACATGATGGTATAGCTTAAATAAAAGTGATATTTCTGTTTATAATTAAGAAAGTAATTTCGTACAGATGTCGAATTTTTTATGTGCAAGGTTACTAGTAATTCCTTGTTATATGTGCCATATTTTGTGTTGCACGTTGCATTTTTCTGTGTTTTTAAGTATAAATCAAGGAACAATACAACAAACAAAACAAAGTGGGTTTTAAATGAAGGCAACTGTTGAGATATTACATGATGGTTTAACTTAAATAAACGCGATATTTCTGGATATAATTTAGATCGTAATGCCGTACAGATGTCGAATTTTTTATGTGCAAGGTCCATTTTAATGCCTTGTCATATGTGCCATATTTTGTGTTGTATGTTGCATTGTTCAGTGTTTTTAATTATAGATCAAGGAACAGTACAACAAACAAAACAAAGTGGGTTTTATATGAAGGCAACTGTTGAGATATTACATGATGGTATAGCTTAAATAAACGCACTGTTTCTGGATGTAATTAGAAGTGTAATTCCGTACAGATGTCGAACTTTTTATGTGCAAGGTCCATTGTGATGCCTTGTCATATGTGCCATATTTTGTGTTGTATGTTGCATTGTTCTGTGTTTTTAATTATAGATCAAGGAACAATACAACAAACAAAACATGGTGGGCTTTTAATGAAAACAACTGTTGAGATATTACATGATGGTATAGCTTAAATAAACGTGATATTTCTGTATATAATTAAAAGAGAAATTTCGTACAGATATCGAATTTTTTATGTGCATGGTCCATTCTATAATGCCTTGTCTTATGTGCCATATTTTGTGTTGTATGTTGCATTGTTCTGTGTTTTCAATTATAGATCAAGGAACAATACAACAAACAAAACATGGTGGGCTTTTAATGAAAACAACTGTTGAGATATTACATGATGGTATAGCTTAAATAAACGTGATACTTCTGTATATAATTAAGAGAGTAATTTCGTACAGGTGTCGAATTTTTTATGTGCAAGGTCCATTGTATAATGCCTTGTCATATGTGCCATATTTTGTGTTGTATATTACATTGTTTTGTGTTCTTAATTATAAATCATGGAACAATACAACAAACAAAACATGGTGGGTTTTAAATGAAAGCAACTGTTGAGACCTTACATGATGGTACAGCTTAAATAAACGCGATATTTCTGTATATAATTAATAGAGTAATTTCGTACAGATGTCGAATTTTTTATGTGTGTGCTCCATTGTAATTACTTGTCATATGTGCCATATTTTGTGTTGTATGTTGCAATGTTTTGTGTTTTTAATTATAAATCAAGGACCAATACAACAAACAAAACAAGTTGGGCTTTTAATGAAAACAACTGTTGAGATATTGCATGATGGTTTAACTTAAATAAACGCGATATTTCTGTATATAATTAAGAGATTAATTTCGTACCGATGTCGAATTTTTTATGTACAAAGTCTATTGTAATGCCTTGTCATATGTACCATATTTTGTGTTGTATGTTGCATTGTTCTGTGTTTTTAATTATAGATCAAGGAACAATACAACAAACAAAACATGTTGGGCTTTCAATGAATACAACTGTTGATATATTACATGATGGTATGGCTTAAATAAACGCTATATTTCTGGAAATAATTTAGATCGTAATGCCGTACAGATGTCGAATTTTTTATGTGCAAGGTCCATTGTAATTCCTTGTCACATGTGCCATATTTTGTGTTGAATGTTGCATTGTTCTGTGTATTTAATTATAAATCAAGGAACAATACAACAAACAAAACAAAGAGGGTTTGAAATGAAAGCAACTGTTGATATATTATATGATGGTATTGCTTAAATAAACGCGATATTTCTGTATATAATCAAGAGAGTAATTTCGTACAGATGTCGAATTTTTTATGTGCAAGGTCCATTGTAATGCCTAGTCATATGTGCCATATTTTGTGTTGAATGTTGCATTGTTCTGTGTATTTAATTATAAATCAAGGAACAATACAACAAACAAAACAAGGTGGGCTTTAAATGAAGGCAACTGTTGAGATATTACAAGATGGTATAGCTTAAATAAACATGATATTTCTGTATATAATTTAGATCGTAATGCCGAACAGATGTCGAATTTTTTATGTGCACGGTCCATTGTAATTACTTGTCATATGTGCCATATTTTGTGTTGTGTGTTGCATTGTTTTGTGTTTTTAAGTATAAATCAAGGAACAATACAACAAACAAAACAAAGTGGTCTTTTAATGAAAACAACTGTTGCGATATTACATGATGGTATAGCTTAAGGCGATGTGATAGGGAAAATAAAGTCTTTAGGCCAGTCGGTAATTCAGTGTATTACTATTAATAAAAAATTGTCAGATAGGTGGCGAGACTCTCGTACATAATTCACAAATCGTAGGTAGCGCTATTTAATGCTATGGCCAGCAGATGGCGCAAAAATAATATTTCAATAAGTGGGCAGTCATTAGAGAAAATTTCTAAAAAGTCACCTGAAATAAATAATTATACATAATTAAACGATAGATGGCGCTCCCTTAAAAATATTATGCATATTCAGCATTTGAAGTATTTGTTAAATAATTGAAATGAATAATTAATTATTTTCCATAACTAAAAGAATAAATAAAAACATGCAAAACATGCAAAACATGCAAAACATGCAAAACATGCAAAAGACACACCTAAAATAAATAAAAGCATTACTAAAACATGCATTATTATCGCAAACGGGTGCATGCAATATAAAAATACTTATAAGTAAATTTAAAAAAAATGTTATTTTCAGCAATTGTACAATTTAATTGTACATTATTGTACTTGTGACTTTATCACATACAATGAATTACATTGTGTAAATAATGATTAAAAAACACAATTTTTCTTTATATATCACTTTCTTAAATCACATATTTAACAGTATCAAAAATCATGCAATAAGCATTTACAATATATATTACAATTAAGTTTTAGAAAATACAATATTTTTGCAAGAAAAATAAAATTCAATCATTTACAGCATTTTATTTGCCAACTCTTAAATAATTATTTAATTGATTAGTTTTAATGTAGGAAATAAAAATTCCTATTTTGGATCAAATTTTTGAATATTGTAAAGGCAAATATTCATTTTACCATTAAAATGGTTTAACATAATAAAAGAAAATATGTTTCTATATGAACTAATGTTTCTTATGTCTACACATACCTTTAGATAATTGTTCTAAATAATTGCTTAAGATATCTTTTTTTTAATTTGAAAAACTAAAAGGATGAATTTATGTTATTGTTTTTTGTTTAAAAAAATCATGTATAAAATATGCTTTAAAGATTTTGTATATCAATAAATATGTTTTTATAAACTTTGTATACAAAATTTATTTTAAAAATTTATCTTCAATACTTATTTATATATTAATATTATTTTTACATACTTAAATCACACAGTCTTCGTTCGTTTAGGACTTGATAGAGTTATTAATTGTACCCTTCTAGAGGTTCTTGCTGATATTACTCGAGTCTTTGTTGGAGTAGTTTTTACTTTATCATTTACTTTATTATTTTCGACAATTGTATCTTCAAGAACTAATTGAAAGTCTTCCATTTCATCAGTATGGTTAACATTTTTATTATCTTTTGCTTCTGTTCCATCTGACTGTTTTTCCATATCATCACTTTTTACTTTCTTTATTATTTCTAAATCTGAATTATCTCTTATTTTCTCTATTGACTCAATTTTTTCATTATTACTATTATTTAATTGTATTTTTAGTTTAATAATATCAATATCAACAGCATTAACATCACATTCTATAAATGAGGCTAAATCAATATTTTTTTTCTTTTTATTTTCCTGCAAATCATCTTGTTTTATTATAGTACTTTGAAATGGTAATTTATA
Organism: Theocolax elegans; assembly: GCA_026168455.1. NCBI lineage: Eukaryota > Metazoa > Arthropoda > Insecta > Hymenoptera > Cerocephalidae > Theocolax > Theocolax elegans. The sequence goes on from JANSJX010000146.1 coordinate 54,044, forward strand.
AAAATTTCCTAGCTCTCTCTTTTGAAAACAAATTATAGAACAATATCAATCTGAAGATGGAGCAATTAATATTCTTCCATCTGAAGACCTAAGTAAGAATTATTTACCAATTTAATATTTAAAAACTTTTTTTTTAATATTTCTTACCAAGATAGATTAGTCTGTAGAGATCTGTTAGTCGAGTATAATGAATGTTAGATATAACAGCAATAGGTGCAATTTGTTGAGTATCATATAATATAACCGAATTATCTGTTGCAACAGCAAATATTATTCTGTATGGTAAAGCTATCAATGGTTGTGGACCATCATTTTGAAGTTCAAAGTATACAGGAAAACATCTCACTACATTTGTCACTTCTTCAAAAGATGGAAGAACTGCTATAGGTCTTTTTATCATTTTCATATTAACATAAAATAAAATAAAATCTTTGCTGTTTATAAATATTTATAAAGTTTATTCATAAACTTACTCCTTCAAGTAATGCCTTAAAAATATAACTGTGCAATTAGAGATTCTTCCAGTAGACTTATGCAATTCAATAATACCAGAAGGTACATCCAACAACAAACCATCTGGAGTGTAAGATAATCTTCTAAAAAATGATTTAAATGTGTCATCATGGAATAGACAAACAATTTTTCCTTCAAGCATATTTCCAATAAAACCAGGAATCTTTGATTTATTAACACGCTGAACTGTTTTTTTTGTATTTATGTCAATCAATCGACAAAACCTTATAAAATAAAATATTAACTGTAAAACTTTAGAGTTATTATCAATTAAAATGAATTTGTTTACAAACCTATCAGAGCTTATAGTTGCAACATATTTGTTAGCTGGATCCCATGTTATACCTTGAGGAAAACCTTTATGATAATCTGAAAGCATGCAGATTTTTTTGCCTTTATGAACATTCCATAAAATAACAGAATTGTCTAATGATGCAGAAACAAGTGAATTTGAATCTGGAGACCAACTTAAATCATATATATCTTCTATGTGTCCTCGTAGAACCGTCACTAAAACTGGCAGAGATGAGTCAAAGCTTTCAACGTTGTCATTGTCAGGTCTGTAGATCACTGATTCAGAATTCAAACAGATTTGACCTTCTTGATGGATTTTTTTTCTTCTTTATGAGCAACGTGCAGAAGTCCAAATTTGGTCTTATCGTATAGTCTCCAGAATACTAATTATTCTGAAAAGGTAGATTTTCTTAATTATCAGAATGAATATAAAAAAAATGCAATGAAGTATTAACTATCAAAATACGATGTATATTTATAAATTAAAAAATTTGAAGTTATTGCTTCCATTTGCAAAATATACCATAATTGCAATTATTATTGCAAAATATATCTAAATTGTTGAATATCGTAATAAATTATGGAAAAATTTTTAACACTTGCGACTTACGACCTACTTTTAATAACGTTGAATAATTAAAATTGTTTAACTGATAGCATAAATAGTTTAGAATCATTTTACAATAATTTACAAGTATGCTAATTTACAGTTTTAAAAATTAAATTGTGAATATTTTTAACTTTAAGTATAATTTTTTTTTACAATTTTACAATTTATGAAATAAAAAAAAATATTTATAAAAAACTTTTATAAAAAACTTTTTATAGATTATAAATAATGTACTTTTTATTCTGAACTAACCTAAAGAAAACTTCAATCCACATCACAAATGCCAAAACCTAGCGACAAAGAAATTAATGTGCTTTCGCTCCATATGGAAATGACAGCTAAACAAAATCGCAGCTCTACTTGCAATTGTAACAGATTTTCTAGAGAGTTGCATGAAGCTTCAGATGGTTCAATGTAGAAGCGTTGTCATTCCACGTAAGCCACACAAGTGTTTACAGAAATCAAATTTATTCGTCTCCAATCTCCTTACTACAGCCTGATCATTAACAATGATTGTAGCACAAATTTCAATTACCAATAATTATCTGAAGGTGATGCAATTGTATCATCTACATATCTTCATATGTTATGCATCGAGAAAATATTACATTGACACCACAGGCACAACTGGAATGCAACAATTGAAATTTAAATTGTACTATTATCGATATTGCCTATTATCCATTTTTAGATATTAATAGCAGATATTAAAAACAACTTACATATTAACAACAGATGGCAGTGTCCAAATACAGTATCTGGGACATCGACTTTTCAGTATCAGGATAACAAATAAATATGAAATAAAAATGATTCGTAAACATGTCAACTCGAAAGACAACACTTTACCTGGCAACAAGTTTCTTTTGTGCCAATGGTTATCAGGTATTCAGCTATCAAGCTATTAGCTACATCTCAAAGGCCATATGTTGACACACAACGATACGAGCAACGAAGCAATGTATAACCACATTGTCCAATTTAAACAATATAGTATCTGAAATAAGAAATTATTATCTAATATACTTTTATATTGAAAATAATTTTTACTTTCATTTCAATCAATTTAGTATCGACAAAATCAACTCCACTTCCTCCAATCATAGCTTTTGAAGTCTCAGCTAGATAAATAAAAGGTAACTTTAATTAAAAAAAAAACTAGCCAGAAAAATCTCAAAAGCTAATAATTTTCTTTTTTAATCTTACAGAATTTGTTTAACAAACAATTTAATAAGAGAAAGAAATTTTATTAACACGGTGGAAACTAAAATTTTGATTTGAATATTAATTAATCAGTCAATTTATCATATTTCAATCTCTTACTCATTTAAAATGTGGATAAACTATTAATTTAAATAAAAATCGTAAAAATCAACACCACAGATTGTAGCAGCAGAATGATTTTAAAATATAAAGTTAAAAGAAAAAGAAAAAATGAAAAAGTTGGTGGTCGTAAATTACATTCGTCGTTTAGACAAAAATTTTGGCCTTACCAGATTTTTTTGAAAAAGTGGTGGAAATGCTAAAGCCGGAATTTTCAGACGTGTCGATTACTTTCCTACTGACTCCTTATGCAGAAACAGTTGACTTTGGATCGGTCATATCGGCTAATTTTTGGGTTTTTGGCACCGGCAACTCCACTTTCCCTGCTCCTAGTATCGAGGTTATGTTCCGATACAACCGACTTTCTTCCGAAATCGATAACAGAATCGTTACCATTCATCGGGGACGAAAATGGTGCAGAATCACCTTGTACGATTCATGAAGATTGAAGTCCGACTGGAGACTTCGTGCAACTGCTGAGCATTCGCACTGGTAATGTAATATTGCCGCTCCAGGCAGGCATGTACAGGGTAGTCAGTCCTCACTCGTCAGCGTAATCCGAATCAAACGTCCGTTTATTTTTGTTCCCGCAACGGTCGTGTTTCAAGAGTATGTGAAGTGCGAACATTCTAAACGGTCGACATTCGATAAGTCAATTAGTGACTTTTATCTCGAACTAGCGAAATTAGTGAATTCACTAGTATGGATGAAGCGCGCTACGGGCGTATATAATTAACTTTTTACCGATATTTCGGATAGTTGTGGAAACAAAAAGAAATATATGTACCTGCAATGCAATGCTTGTATATTTATAACTTTATGCTGAAATACGTGCTCCTGCAATGCCACCAATGTATTCGCTTTACTCACCAATAGATCCTCACGCACATCAACAATATTATTAACTTTATCTTTATTTTATTAATTTTATTTTATGTAATATGTAATATATAATATGTTTGTAATATTTTGTTTAATCTTGTACTACGCCAACAATGGAGTGCTCAAGTTTTTTAACTTATCTTAAATGTAATTACTTACGCTATCTCAAATTTTCATTTATATACCCATACTTCAGTTTTATTATTGAATTGTAAAAATACTTTTAGAAAATAAAAACAGTTGAGAATACTAAAATTAAATTCTTTATGCACTGCCCAAAATTATTTAACATACGTATTTTACTTTTACAATCGATGAGATTTAATTTGATTTAATTTGTAGTGTGTTATTTTGTATTGAATATAATTGTTTTATTACTGAATTTCCAATTTCATCGATTCTGATAGGTGATTTTCCACTATTGGATGTATAGAGAAATTATGGTGGTTAGGAATAAGTATATTAAAATACTTTTTGATATTTGAAAAAAGCGTACTTCAGGGAAAATTTGTGCATCCAATAATTAGAATTATAACATACAATTTTTATAGTCCTGAATGTTAAATTTTAAGACATAACTACAAAAAAGAAAAATACTATGGTGGTTCTAACATATGTCAGAATCTATGAATTGGACTACTTGAAAACTATAGTTTTCGGAAATAGTTTAAATAATGTTTTTTAGAATTTCAAGAAAATACACTTGGAATTTTTTCAGATTTTTTTTCATGAAATTTTGAAAATTTTTTTTTTGTAAATTTTGTAAATTCCGTTAGCCGTTTTGATAAATGTCAACGTTGCCCAATCCTAACCGCGTGGAGGTGGAATCACAAGGATCTTTTGTTTTGGTTTTTTTTTTTAATTTTTCTGTTTTGTTTTGTTTTTTTTTTAATTTTTCTGTTTTTTTTGTTTTTTTTTCTTGTTTATTTATTTCTTGTATGTTTTTTTAGTCCTTTCAGATTTTTTCCATTATTATTTGTTTCCTCTCGTCATTTCTTTCTCGTTTGCTTATTTTCTTATATGATAATGCTAACATAAGTTTTGCCTTTCCGCGGATTATTCACCATAGTTTTTGAATGACTAATCACTTCTTATGTTTCGCTGTAAAACAAGATAAGCATTGGTAACTATTACATTCAGTACATTTTTTTGTGGTCCTTTTACCACAACTTTTACTATAGATACAGTATTTTTTTCCCGGGGCTGTTTCATATCTATGTCTTTCCAAATCGAAACTCGATTTTGCTAAGTAGTTTTCAGCAACAGCCAGTGCTGTGTCTTTCGTTCCTATTTTTTTGTCCTGAGTTACCAAATTCTTCAGAACAGTAGCATTCGTTATCGAAGATTGAATGAGTCTCATAAAAATAACCCACGTCCACTTTTTGGATCTTATAGGACTTCTCAAATTACTGCAATGCGAGTCGTGAAGATCAACACCGCCCATATATTGATTGTAAAATTTGAAAGCTTTTGGAAATTCTATGGTTTCTCTATTTTTTTGTTCTTTAGAATATCGTCTCACCGTTCCGAAAGGCCTTACACTAGCACAAGTTGAAAGAACCGAAACGGGCTTCGAGTCCATAACGGTTATATAATTCAAACCACTGTTTTTATCATATTTTGAAACGAACGTTCCTCTCTTGGATTTTTTATCAATTTCATTTTTAGCTTTTATTCGGTTTGATCTCACAGTTCCTGTAGCTCGTAATCCTATATTTTTCAAATGTACCAATAAATCTGGACAAGTAAAAAAGTTATCGAATGTAAGATGATATTGATACAGTTTTCTTGGAGTGATTGTCAGAAGCAAGTTTTGAACCATTTGAAGAACTACTCGGCTACCTAAAGCACACTTACTAAGTTTTGGGTTAGAGTCTGAAGCATAAATATTCGTCCCTTTTCCGCAATAAATATCGCAGTCTAAGAGAAACCCATTGACCGTACATAAAGCCCACATTTTTATCCCAAAACGATCAGGTTTATTTTGTATGTACTGCTTCAAGACCGTTCGTCCATAGAACTTGATCATCATCTCATCAACGGATAGAGCAGTTGAAAAGTAACCAAAGCATTTTATATTCTTTCGAAAAATCTGTAATGGCTTTCGGACACGCCAAGCTCTGTCATTTGCGTTAGCATCGCTATCTTTAGACATTCTAATTTTTTGTTTGACAGTGGAATATTTATTTCTTGACATAGCAGCAGCTATAGGTTCACAACGTAAAAGTGGCATTCTGGACCAATAATCCTTTTGGGATTTTCTGCAATTGAACATAGATGTAATTATTATCCCAACAAAAACATCTAGCTCTTCAATAGTAAGATCATATCCATTTTCGCGAGTAGCATCTACAATAACTTCCTTCAACTCTAAAGAAAAAAATAGTTCAAACAGATCTACCAAAGAAGAATCGCGAATTTTATTTTGAGCATTTGTAGGGAGCAATAAAGCATTATCAGGAGTATCATTGATTACGTATTCACCATCCACCCATTCGTACTCATGGTCTGGTACCAATTTTTCTTGGTTCTCACCATAAGCATCCAAAACTTTACGATAAGATATACCAGGAACATCACCTGATAATTCTGAGTACTCATGTAATACATTTTCCTCCTGAAAATCTGTAATAGCAGCATGATCTGCGACACCTACTTCTTCAGATTCAATATCCGAATCTGACTCGCCGGAATAATCGGCAGTAGGAAGAATGATTATTCGAGAATTTTCATCTTCCTCAACACATACATTTGATCTTATTTGAGACGATTTCCTTTTTTTTGCCGTGCTCGACATATTTTGTACACGGTAATGTCCAAAAAATTATGATAAAAAGGAAAATCTTTTTCAACTCCTATGAGCAGCACTGTTCAAGAATACAAAAAATAAAATTGACTTGTGCGTACTCTTACTATTTTCGGAAATAATGAAATTAAAATTTTTTCAAGAATAAAGAAAAACCGATAATGATTTCGCGATTCCATTCGCTCAAAGATAAATATAGTAAAAATCACTATTTACCGGTTCACAGTCAAGTGACTTCAAAAGAGTGGGTCTACTGTATTACACAGTGTACCCTTTAGTCAAACTCATATTCTTACATGCGTAATGTTTAGAATTTTTTTTCTCGAAAACTATTAACTTTTGGAAAAAATTAGAAGGAACAAAAAATACATAGAATTCATCAAAAAATACACTAAAATTTTTCCAGTATTTTTTGTAAATTTTAAAAAATTTTCAAAAATCCAAAAAAAAAATTTTCAAAATTTCATGAAAAAAAATCTGAAAAAATTCCAGTGTATTTCTTGATGAATTCTAAGAACTTTTCATTCTAAGCATTTTTTCAGAAAAGCTCATAGTTTTCAAGTTATAGCATCCTGAAATTTTTCAAAAAAATTATCACTTCGGACGCCATTTTGAGAACCGCCATGTTGGATTTTCGATTTTGTACCCCATATGTCTTAAAATTTAGGACTCGAGGACACGTTTCTAGCTGTAAAAAGATGTGCATCTTATCAATTTCTTAAAAAAATTTTGGATAAAAAATCTTTTTAAGTTGAAAAAATCGCGTGTTTTTGCAAATATTCAATTATAACTTTTTTAGCAGTGATTTTAGACCAATTCTAAAGCCATATTCTGAAAGAGCATCAAATTTTACGTCGGATATGATGTGTTGGAAATTTTTTTTGGTGCAGATAATATGAAAAAATTTGTAGTGTGTTATTTGTATTGAATATAATTGTTTTATTACTGAATTTACAATTTTCATCGATTCTTGATAGGTGTAGATTTTCCACTATTGGATGTATATAGAAAATTATGTGGTTAGGAAAAAGAATAAGTATATTTAAAAATACTTTTTGTGAAGATTAGAACTTATAGCGTACTTAAAGGGAAAATTTGTGCATTCCTAAATAAGTCAGAATCAAATGACAAACACAATTTTATTTTTGTAACCTGTAATGTATAATTAAAATACATAACTATCAAATAAAATAAGTATTAAATATCTATATGTGTAATACTTAACAATTATGTATAAGCAATACTTATAATTGGAATAATTTCTTTTTATTATAGTTTGTAGGAGATTATTTTATCAGTTTTAATGTTTTTATTGTCTTAATTTCCAAGTTAAAAGTTGCCAGTCCGTGTTGGACGTAAAACTCTAATTATTGTCAATTATTTTTATATTATGGGTGGTAAAAACGAGATAATCCCAGTGGTGGCATTAATGCCATTGACGGTAATACGAGTTCCTGACAAATTTTTTTCATTTGACTTTCTGTTTCTTTTTTTCTTTCTTCTTCCTCAATAATTTTTTTATACTTTAATACTTTCTGAAACAAAAAAACATTAAAAATAAATGATTATTTTAAATAATATTCAAATCAATAATAGTTATTTTTTCAAACTTTTAAATTTTTGTCAAGGAATAAAAACAAATTTAAACACTTACTTTTTCCAAATCAGCATTTTGCTGAATTAAAGTTTCTTTTTCAGCTTTCAAATCTTTACAATTTTGGCAATCCACCTTGTAGTGAGGCTCATTGTATATTCGTTTTCTATTATTTCTATAGAAATTCCAATTATTTTGCTTATCGTTCCAATTACGATTATAATTCATATTTTTATTTCCTTGCCAATGGTTATTATACTGAAACAATTGAATAATTAATAAGAATAATATTAAATATTAAGAAGAATATTTTAAAATAAAAAATAATTATTACTAAATCATCTCTTGCTCCTCCCTCCGCAAGATATCCTTTGGCACCTGAATTAGTAGCAGACTGTCTAAAATAAGCTTGACTCCTGTCAGTTGGTGGAGGGTATTGCCAAAACGGTGGCCTTTGCGACGGTGCATTATTGTAACTAAGATAAGCTGGCGCAGCATTCATATGCCCAGGAGTAGCTGGCGGTACTTGTGGCGCTGTATTATAATATCCAGGAGCAGCTAGTGATATTTGCGACTCTGGAGAAGCAACTGGTGGTACGTGCCATGCTTGAGGAACACCTGGTGGTGCTTGCAATGGTGGAGGACCACGTGGTGGCCCTTGCAGTGGTGGAGGACCAAGTGCTCGACCTTGCGGTGGTGGAGGACCAGGTGGTTGCTCTTGCGAATGAGGCCCTTGCAGTGGTGGAGGACCAAGTGCTCGACCTTGCGGTGGTGGAGGACCAGGTGGTTGCTCTTGCGAATGAGGCACTTGCGGAGGTGGAGGACCAGGTAGTTGCTCTTGCGAATGAGGCACTTGCGGAGGTGGAGGACCAGGTAGTTGCTCTTGCGAATGAGGCCCTTGCGGTGGTGGAGGACCAGGTGGTTGCTCTTGCGAATGAGGCCCTTGCAGAGGTGGAGGACCAGCTAGTTGCTCTTGCGAATGAGGCCCTTGCGGTGGTGGAGGACCAGGTGGTTGCTCTTGCGAATGAGGCCCTTGCGGAGGTGGAGGACCAGGTAGTTGCTCTTGCGAATGAGGCCCTTGCAGTGGTGGACGACCAGGTGGTGGCCCTTGCAGTGGTGGAGGACCAGATGGTAGCCCTTGAGGTGCTGGGCGAGCACCTGGTAGCCCTTGAGGTGCTGGGCGAGCACCTGGTAGCCCTGGAAGTGCTGGGCGAGTACTTGGTAGTTCTTTTGGTGCTTCACTAGTAGCTGGTGCAGATTTACGATTACTCCTCCTTAGTTTTTTATCAGAAGGAGCTAAGGGAGGAAATTGTTGATCTAAAAGAAAAACGAAGGATTAATTAGAAGGAATGATAGAAAATAAACCTCTTTTTCAAACAAAATTTAGTAATAAATTATTAATTTCTTAAACAGTAATAAAAAGGTAAGAAAAAAGGCTATCATAAATTAAATATAATACAATAAATATTTTATGCTTTAGCCTGAATTATTAAGCAATTAATAAGCCACATACCGAAATTTGAATTGTCCATAATTACATTCCTTTATTTCGTACGTAGCGTAGATAAAAAAGGCGGGATTCGTTACAGCGGACTTGAATGTAACTGATGCAAGTGCACGTAAAATAAACGATTTATCGCCGAATGTAATAGTGATGCAAATAACTAACTTATGCTCATCGCACTTCGCAATAGCAGAAATATCAGTACCATATAAAGTATACCTGATTAGTGGATATTTCCAACTAAAACCACCAAGCCATTATAATCGAAG